>JAAWXA010000100.1:46733-59518 GCA_038090715.1 Florisuga fusca
GGGGGGGGGGGGAGGAATCTGTGTGTTTTTTCCTCTGCAGTTTCACTGAATTCCACCTGTGCTTCCAGGGCTACTCGGAGTCCCCAGACCTGGAGTTTGAATATGCAGATACTGACAAATGGGCAGCAGAGCTCTCTGGTAAGGGGTTGTGCTGGGAAATCAATCAATCAATCAATCAGTCATCCAGGATTTTCTTCCCTGGTGGTGGTGGAGGAGCTCCTGCAGCTCCCCTGCTGCTCTGTTGTGTTTCACTGACACTGACAGGGAAGGGAGATCCTGCAGTTACATTTTTTAGCCTCACAGTGAGGATGTAATTTGCATTTCCCTCGTTCTGGAGAAGATTCCCATCCGTGTGGCTGAGCTGCAGCTCTCTCCCAGCTCAGCCCAGGTGTCTTGGGAGTGTTTTCCTCTCTGCTCTCTTGGCAGAGCTGTACAGCTACACGGAGGGGCCAGAATTCCTGCTCAACAGAAAATGCTTCGAGGAAGACTTCAGGGTCCATGGTAAGACCCTTCTCTTGCTCCCCTCTGGGCAGGGAAAGGGATCTCCTGGAGGAGACACGGGGCTCGAGGTGTTGCTGTTGTGTCAGAAAGCTGGAGCTGGGCACTGCTGGTCTCTGGGTTTGCCCTGGGGAGCTCCGGGGTGCGGGGGGGTTGGCAGCTCCCCCTGACTGCTGATGTCTGTGAGGTGGTTGGTTGGTACCAGGATGGATCTGATGGGACATCGTGGCAGCAACTCTGCATCCAGCTCATTCCAGAGGAGGCCCTGGAGCTGCTGGGAGGGCTGGAGCAGCTCTGGAGCCAGGGGGAGAGAGTTGGGGGTGTTCAGCCTGGAGAAGAGAAGGTTCTGGAGAGACCTTAGAGCACCTTCCAGTGCCTGAAGGGATCCAGGAAAGCTGGGGAGGGACTGGGGACAAGGGCCTGGAGGGATGGGATGAGGGGGAATGGCTTTAAACTGGAAAACAGAAGATTGAGATGAGATCTGGGGGAGAAATTCCTTGGTGTGAGGGTGCTGAGCCCCTGGTTGCCCCCAGAAGCTGTGGCTGCCCCATCCCTGGCAGTGCTGAAGGTTGGATGGGGCTGGGAGCCCCCTGGGCTGTGGGAGGTGTCCCTGCCCATGGCAGGGGGGGCACTGGGGGGGATTTAAGGTCTCTCCCAACCCAAATTCCATGATTCTCTGCTCCCTTTGGGAAGGAAGCTGCTGCAGCCCTGTTTGCCATCACACTGAATCCTCTGGAGCTTTTCCAGCAATGCTGGTGGCCAGGGCAGGCAGAGGTGCCCTGTGCCCTCACCCTGCCTGCTTTGTTTTTGCAGTGCAGGACAAGAAATGGACAGAACTGGACAAGAACCAGCACCACACCCACGCCATGAGGCTCCTGGATGGGCTGGAGGTCACTGCACGGGAGAAGAGGCTGAGGGTTGCCCGAGCCATCCTTTATGTTGCCCAAGGTGACACCAGCCTTCTGCCCTCTTAGTTTCCCCATTGCAACATTCTTTTTTGTGTCCCTGTATCCTTCATTTCACCTGGGATGTCTGGACTGAAGGGGGTTCCCAGGGGAGCCAGGCAGTTGATGGGGATTTTGTCCTGTCCTTTCCCAGTCCTGTCAGACCTGGACAGTTCCATCTGTATTTTTGCCTTAAAATTAAGAATGTTTTGTTTTGTTTTTTTTCAATTCCCCCTCCACAGTGCTCTGTTGGGGTGGGGGGGCTGAGGGTCCCTGCAGAGGGGGTGCAGTGAGGGTCTTGTTGCAGGCACCTTTGGGGAGTGTGGCTCTGAGGCTGAGGTGCAGGCCTGGATGAGGTACAACATCTTCCTCTTGCTGGAAGTGGGAACCTTCAATGCTTTGGTGGAGCTGCTCAACATGGAGATTGAGTGAGTACCAGGGGGAGAGGCTGCAAGAAAGGCTCTGGAGCTCCTTGGCAAAAGTTTTTTCCAGTCAGTGGCAATCCTGTTTCTGGTCTCTCTGTCCCTGATCTGATCCCTGCAGCTGCTGGAACAGCTCCCAGTGTTCTGTGTGGATTCATGATGTGGGATTATTCCTGATTTCAACAGAAATTCTCTATGAGCCATACTGCCAGGGCAGGGCTGGGGTCCCCATCATCCCTGGAGGGGTTTCAGAGCCTGGAGATGTGGTGCTGAGGGACAGGGGCTGGGGGGGACTGGGCAGTGCTGGGGGAAGGGTTGGACCCGAGGCCTGAAAGGGCTTTTTCCTCTGGATGGATTCTGTGGTTCAGGGTTTCTCTCTGGCCTGTGGGTTGCCCAAGGCAGAGTTAAAATGTCTCCCAGGGCCCCTCTGAGGCTGTTTTCCCCCTGCAGTAACAGTGCAGCGTGCAGCAGTGCTGTCAGGAAGCCTGCCATCTCCCTGGCTGACAGCACAGACCTGAGGTATGGAGCAGGGCTGGGACAGGGGGGACATCCAGGGGCAAGGGGGGGACCTGGTGACTGCTGATGGCTTTGGTGGGCTGAGACAGAGCTGAGCCTGGGGGGCTGAGGGACTGGGGGTGTTCAGCCTGGAGGAGAGAAGGCTGCAATGGGGAGACCTCAGGGCACCTTCCAGTTGGATGGGGCTGGGAGCACCCTGGGCTGGGGGAGGTGTCCCTGCCCATGGCAGGGGGGGCACTAGGGGAGCTTTAAGGTCCCTCCTGACCCAAACCATTCCATGATTCCATCCTGGGGCTGTCCAAGCTTTGGCCCCAGCTCTGTGAGCATCGTGGCGTGTGCTCAGATCTGCCCAGTCCCAGAGGCCCCTTGTGCACTAAGAGCAGCAAAGTGTTAGAAAACCACGTTGTGGTGTGTCCTGCTTCAACTTGCAGAGACCTTTTATCCCAGTGCCTGGTGTGGAGCTGGGAAATGGGCTGTGGCTGGGCTGCTCCAGCCTCTTCCAGAGCCCTGGGTGCTGGGGGTGGCTCTGTCACCCATGCCAACCTCTGGTGATTCACCCAACATCCTTTTTTTCACAGGGTGCTGCTGAACATCATGTACCTGATTGTGGAGACTGTTAGGCAGGAGGCTGAGGGGGACAAACCTGAGTGGAAAAGCATGAGACAAACCTTCCGTGCAGAGCTGGGTGAGGAGCAGGCACTTGGGATTTGATGGGATGGAGGTTTCCAGGGCTGAGGAATGGGAGAGTGAGATGGAGTGAAGCTCCAGGAATCAGTGACCAGGGACTGGCAGCACTGGGTTGGTTTCTGCTAGGCTGAGCTGAGGGATGAGCAGAAGCAGACAACCAACCTTCTCTGCTCTGGGTGCTCTCTCCTTGGGGTAAAACATTGGAATATTGGAGCTGTTGTTTCCTCTCAACACTGAGGTCAAAAATTACGGAGGTTGCAAGGCCAAGGAGAAGAACTGAAGATTACAGAATGGTTTGGGTTGGAAGGGACCTTAAAGCTCATCTAGTTCCAACACCTTGGCAGGGCAGGGACACCTCCCTCCCTCCAGGTTGCTCAAGGTCCCATCTCAGAGATGGAGGATGTGAGAGGCCCTGGGAGGTGCAGGGGTTGCTGGTTGGGATGAGGAAACCTGACTGTCACTGCCATCTGGTTCCAGGAGCCCCCCTGTACAACAATGAGCCCTTCTCTGTCATGCTCTTTGGGATGGTGACCAAATTCTGCAGTGGCCATGCTCCTCACTTCCCCATGAAGAAGGTGCTGCTCCTGCTCTGGAAGACTGTGCTGGTGAGGAGGAGTGCTGGGCTGTGCTGACACTGGTGTCTGTGTGCAGGGGAAGGCAGTTCTGCCCTGGGAGCTGGCTGTAATCACCCCATCCTCTTCTTCTGGCCTTCAGCAGAGTGGTTTGTACCCTGTTAAACCCATCCCCAGGGTTCATCCTTGAGGGGAGTGTTGGATGTTTGGATACCAGGGATGGACCCGGAGCAAAGTCCCTGCCTGGTGTCTGGATGAAGGAAGAGGTCCACACCTGGAGGGACAGCCCCCTGTCCCTTCTGTCAGGGGACACTTTCCTGTCCCTCCACAACAACAAGAGCAGTGAGGGGACAGGCAGCTCTTGTTTTACACCCCGGGGGAAGGATCTGGGACTCCTGGAGAGCAGCTCCAGGGGGAGGAGAGGCAGAGGACTCCCCGGTGCCCTGGGCTCAGGGTGCTTTGTTCTCCCTTACAGTGCACCCTGGGGGGCTTTGAGGAGCTCCAGAGCATGAAGGCAGAGAAGAGGGAGATCCTGGGTCTGCCACCACTCCCCGAGGACAGCATCAAAGTGATCAGGAACATGCGTGCAGCCTCCCCCCCTGCCTCTGCCTCCGACCTCATCGAGCAGCAGCAGAAACGCGGTCGGCGGGAGCACAAGGTGAGGCCAAGGACAGGTCTGGGGAAGAGTGCCTGGAAAGCAGCCTGGTGCAGCAGGATCTGGGAGTCCTGAGGGGCTGAACATGAGCCAGCAGTGTGGCCAGGTAGCCAAGAAGGCCATTGGCATCCTGGCCTGGATCAAAAACTGTGTCCAGCAGGATGTGATCGTGTCCCTGCACTCAGCTCTGGTGAGGCCACAGCCTGAGGAGTGTGTCCAGTTCTGGGCACCACAGTGTAAGAAAGGCCTTGAGGTCCTGAAGAGTGTCCAGAGAAGAGCTGTGAGACTGGTGAGGGGTTTGGAGGACACGTCAGACAAGGAGCAGCTGAGGGAACTGGGGTTATTTAGTCTGAAGAAGGGAAAGCTCAGGGGGGGCCATGAGTCCCTGAAGGGAACCCACAGGAAGGCTGGAGAGAGACTTAGGTAAGAGTGTCCAGGGACAGGACAAGGGGAAATGGTGTTAGAGTGAGGGAGAAGGGGCTCAGACTGCATCTTAGGAAGAAGTTCTTCAGTAGGAAGGTGGTGAGACAGGAACAGATTGCCCAGAGAAGCTGTGGCTGCCCCCTCCCTGGAGGTGTTCAGGGCCAGGCTGGATGGGGCTTGGAGCAAGCTGGGCTGGATGAGGTGTCCCTGCCCATGGGGTTGGAGGGGATGAGCTCTGAGCTCCCTTCCAAGCTTGGCAACTCTGTGACTCTTATTGGGCTCAATGATCTTGAAGGTCTTTTCCAACCCTGATGATTCTGTGATGAGGAAGGGGACAGGTGGGAGCTGGACACCCAGTTTGTCCCCAGGGTGCTGAGCTGCTGCTCTTCTCTCTGCAGGCACTGATCAAGCAGGACAACCTCGATGCCTTTAACGAGAGGGACCCTTACAAAGCTGATGACACCCGGGAGGAGGAGGAGGAAAATGATGATGACAACAGCTTGGAAGGAGAGACCTTCCCCCTGGAAAGGGATGAAGTCATGCCCCCCCCCATCCAGCACCCCCCCAGTGACCGCATCACCTGCCCCAAGGGGCTGCCCTGGGCCCCCAAGGTCCGGTGAGTCCCTGGGGAGGGGGAAGCAGAGGCTGAAAAATGCTGAGGGATTCAGCAGGGAGGTGGGTGGAGGTGGTAGGATCTGGTGGTCACTTGGCTGGCTGTTCTTCCAATGGGATGGGCTCAGCACCATCTCCTTTAGTTGCCCACGAGGCTTTTCCTCGACACCCTGAGCCTGGGGCTGAGGTGGAGTTGTGGCTCTTGTCCCTTTTCTCACAGGGAGAAGGACATTGAGATGTTCCTGGAGTCCAGCCGCAGCAAGTTCATCGGCTACACCCTGGGCAGGTGGGTTCCCCAGAGCCAGCCTGGGGCTGCTGATTTCAGGAGGGGGTTGCTGGTGCCCTCTGCTTGGCCACAGAAGAGTCCTGAGCTCTCTGAGGCCTCTGCAGGGGGGTGGTCTCTGAGCTGTTTGTGGGGAGGGCTCAGGTTTGCTCCTGGCTGCACCCAGCCTGGCTCTTTCCCTTCTCCCCAGTGACACCAACACAGTGGTGGGCTTGCCCAGGCCCATCCATGAGAGCATCCGAACCCTGAAGCTGGTGAGTACATGGATGGATTCCCAGAGGTTGCTTGGGTGCCCCTTCCCCATCCCTCTGCACCCACCACAGCTCAGGGCCAGGGGTTCATTGTCCTGACTCCTCTCCTGCTTGCTCAGGTTGTCAGTCCCATCCATGGTCTCCCAGTCTGGCTGAGGGTCTCTCCCACTGTTTTTCTCCCTTTCCCCACTGTTTTTCTCCCTTTCCCCACTGGTTTTCTCTCTCTCCTCACTGGCCTTCTCCCAGAGATGATCCCAGCACCCACCACCCTGCCCTCCAGCACCTGGGACAGGATTAATGGGGGGGAAGCTGCTGGGCCCATGCTGGGGCTGGTGGCAGTGCTGGGGGGATGTCCCTGGGGTCACCCCCTGCTCTGTCCCCTGCAGCACAAGTACACATCCATAGCTGAGGTGCAGGTGCACATGGAGGAGGAATTCCTGCGTTCCCCACTCTCTGGGGTGAGTGTGGGGATGAGGATGGGGTGAAGCTCTCTGGGGGGCACTTGGTCCCACCAGGGCTTTGGGGAGGAGAAGTGGTTTCTCTGGGAAAGAGGGGATGGGTGGTGGTGGTGGTGGTAGCTCCTGGTAATGGTGGCAGCTCCTGATGTGAGGCTTCTTGGTCTCTCCTGGCATCAGGGGGAAGAAGAAGTGGAGCAAATCCCTCCAGAGATCCTGTATCAGGGCCTGCTGCCCAGCCTGCCCCAGTACATGGTGAGCTGGGGGGCACTGGAGTCTCCACTGCTCCCTTACCACTCACATCCCCCCAAAGGTTTTCTCCCCTGTTCCTCCTCCATGCAGTGGGGAGATGGACCTGTGGCCAGTCCCTTGTTTCCATCCCCTCTTCCATCTCTCCCTGCTCCCCAGATTGCTCTGCTGAAGATCCTCCTGGCTGCAGCCCCCACCTCCAAAGCCAAGACAGATTCCATCAACATCCTGGCAGATGTCTTGCCAGAGGAGATGCCGTGAGTGGCCCTGGAGGATGAGCAGAGGTGCTGGGTGGTGGTGGGAAGGGAAGAAGAGGAGAGGAGGGAGCCAGGCAGGGTGACACCGTTTGGGTTGTGGCCTCCTGGGTGGTCAGACTGTCTCCTGCTGTGTGGTGTGCCAGGAGCTGCCAGGGGAGGATGGCAGAACTCCCTGCTGACACCTCCAGCTGTGGGCAGTGCCCCAGCCCAAGGGTCCCTTTGTGTCCCTCAGGACCACAGTGCTGCAGAGCATGAAGCTGGGGGTGGATGTCAACAGGCACAAGGAGATCATTGTCAAAGCCATTTCTGCTGTGCTGCTCCTCCTGCTCAAGCACTTCAAGCTCAATCACATCTACCAGGTGAGGTGGACCAGGCTCTGGCCCCCTGCATGGGTCTCTGGGGGTGGACATGACCCACAGAGGGGTTCACCCACATGTTCACCCTCTTTGCTCCCCAGTTTGAGTACATGGCCCAGCATCTGGTCTTTGCCAACTGCATCCCACTCATCCTGAAGTTCTTCAACCAGAACATCATGTCCTACATCACTGCCAAGAACAGGTACTGGGAGGGGCTGCCCACCTCCATCCCTGCCTGCTCTGGGGTGGTTGGGGAGGGGTCTCCACTTGCTTTGTCCTTCCACAACCTCTCCCCTGGGTCCCTGGGGAGGTGCCTACAGCAGCTGATGCCCAATGGGGACAGGTGGGGTTTGGGGGAGCAGCGTGACCTCCCCCTCTCCTTCCTGCAGCATTTCTGTCCTGGATTACCCATACTGTGTGGTGCATGAGCTGCCTGAGCTGACAGCAGAGAGCCTGGTGAGTCCCTGCCTGCTCTGCCAGGTCCTGGGGGGCTTCCCAGGGGTTGGGGGGGCAGCAGGAGCTTCAGCACCCAACCCTGCCACCTCCTGTGCTCAGCCCCTGAGGGGCCAAGGGGCTGAGGAGATGATGAGGAGAGCAGAGCCACTTCTCCTCATCCCCACTCCCACCTCTTCCCTGACTCCTGCCTCTGCTTTCCTGCAGGAAGCTGGAGACAACAACCAGTTCTGCTGGAGAAACCTCTTCTCCTGCATCAACCTCCTGCGCATCCTCAACAAACTGACCAAGTGGAAACATTCCAGGACCATGGTGAGGGCTGAGGAACCCCCTGGGACCCCGGGCTGGGATTGTCACAGGGTGCCCAGGCTGGGGGAGGATCATGGGTTGGGTTGGAAGGGACTAAAGCTCCCCCAGTGCCCCCCCTGCCATGGGCAGGGACCCCTCCCACCAGCCCAGGGTGCTCCCAGCCCCATCCAACCTTCAACACTGCCAGGGATGGGGCAGCCACAGCTTCTGGGGGCAACCAGGGGCTCAGCACCCTCACAGGAAAGAATTTTTTCCTAATGTCTCACCTAAATCTCCCTTCTTCCAGTTTCAAACCATTGCCCTCTGTCCTCTTGTTGCACACCCGTGTCCAAAGCCCTCCCCCAGCTTTCCTGTAGCCCCTTCAGATATTGGGAAGTTGCTCTGAGCTCACCTGGGAGCCTCCTCTTCTCCAGGCTGAACAACCCCAATCCCTCAGCCTGGCTTCCCAGGGAGGTGCTCAGCCCTCTGAGCATTTCAGTGGCTCCTCTGGACACATTCTGATTCCTTCTGATGTTGGGGATTCCAGACCTGGACCCAGTACCCAGGTGGGGTCTCAGAGCAGAGCAGAGGGAGACAATCCCCTCCCTCAACCACTGTCTGTGCCTCTTTTGGTGAAGTTCTTCCTCCTGTTTTGAGGGTGCCGCCCAGAGCACTCTGGAGACGAGGGGTTGGGTGGCAGGATTGGTGCCATGGGAGCTGCCAGGTGCCCATCCCAGCTGTGTCACCTCACTGTCCCCTGCTGCCCTGGGGACTCTGTTCCCTGCAGATGTTGGTGGTGTTCAAGTCTGCACCCATCCTGAAGCGGGCCCTGAAGGTGAAGCAGGCCATGATGCAGCTCTATGTCCTGAAGCTGCTGAAGGTCCAGACCAAGTACCTGGGCAGGCAGTGGAGGAAGAGCAACATGAAGACCATGTCTGCCATCTACCAGAAGGTCCGGCACCGCCTCAATGATGATTGGGCCTATGGCAATGGTATGGCTGGGGGGCTGCAGGGACCCCTTACCCACTGCCCACCCTTCCCGGGGCAGTGACAGACTCAGAGAATCATTTGGGTTGCAAGGGACCCAACCCCCTGCAGTCAGCAGGGACACCCCCACCCAGATCAGGGTGCTCAGAGCCTCCTCGAGCCTCACCTGGAATATCTCCAGGGATGAGGCTTCAACCACCTCCCTGGGGGGTTGGAATCACCCCCCCCGGGGTTCCCAGCCCATGGCACTCAGTGCCACCTCCAGGCTCTTCTTAAAAACCTCCAGGGATGGAGAATCCACCCCCTCCCTGGGCAGCCCATTCCAATGCCTGAGCACCCTCTCTGCAAAGAATTTCTTCCTAATATCCAACCTAAACCTCCCCTGGCAGAGCTTAAGNCCCATGGCCTCTTGTCTCTGCCTGGGAGAAGAGCCTGACCCCCCCCCTGGCTCCAACCTCCTTTCAGGGAGTTGTAGAGAGTGATGAGGTCTCCCCTGAGCCTCCTCTTCTCCAGGCTGAACACCCCCAGCTCCCTCAGCCCTTCCTCACAGCAGGAATCTCTGCTGTTCCTCACAGAACCTGGGCCTTTGTTCCACTCCCCTCCTGGTAAAGAACATTTTCCTCCCAACCAACCTAAACCCACTCAATTTGAAGCCCCGGGGAGGGAGCTGAGACCTCATCCCTGGTGATCCTCAAGATGAAGCTTGATGGAACTCGAGGGAAAGGACCTTTAGAGGTCCCTTCCAACCCCAGTTCTTGATTCAGTGTCCCTTTGTGCACGCAGAGCTGTCACTTTGTCCCTCAGGCTCCCAGCTCTCAGCTCGGGGGTTGTGGCTGAAGCAGAGGCCTCTGCTGGGGCCATTTGCTCGCCCCGTGCTCTGCACAACGACCCTTCAAGACCCTTCCTGAAGGATTGAGGTTGGCTGCAAGTTCTCCAGCTCCCTTCCAACCCCTCATTTTCCCTCCTGCCCAGACCTGGACGCTCGTCCCTGGGATTTCCAGGCCGAGGAGTGTGCTCTGCGCGCCAGCATCGAGCGCTTCAACTCCCGGCGCTACGACCGGGCCCACAGCAACCCCGAGTTCCTCCCCGTGGACAACTGCCTGCAGAGTGTGCTGGGCCAGAGAGTGGACCTGCCCGAGGACTTCCAGGTCAACTATGACCTCTGGCTGGAGAGGGAGGTCTTCTCCAGACCCATCTCTTGGGAAGAACTGCTGCAGTGATGGACGGACGGATGGGGAGGGGGTTTGGGGACAGCTCCAGGCCAGCTCGGTGCTGAAGGACGTGGGGACTGAGGTGTGGGGTAAGGGGGGGATGGTGGAACATCCCCCCCGTTGGTGGGCTTGGGAAGAGCTGTGGGGAGGGTGCTCAGGCACTGTCCCCCCCTCTGCCTCCCTGCCAGGTTCAAGGTGAAGGCTGGGTGGAGGTCACAGTGTCCCCAGAGTGCCCCAGGGGGGACACAACCCTCTGTGTGTGGGGTTTGGGTGCCTCATCCCCCCCTCCTCCTGCCCCCCAGCTGGTGCAGGGAAGGGGGAGAGTGGGACAAATGCTGTGGGACCTGGGGAGNCAGGCTGGGGGAGGATCATGGGTTGGGTTGGAAGGGACCTTAAAGCTCATCCAGTTCCAGCCCCCCTGCCATGGGCAGGGACACCTCCCCCAGCCCAGGGTGCTCCCAGCCCCATCCAACCTTCAACACTGCCAGGGATGGGGCAGCCACAGCTTCTGGGGGCAACCAGGGGCTCAGCACCCTCACAGGAAAGAATTTTTTCCTAATGTCTCACCTAAATCTCCCTTCTTCCAGTTTCAAACCATTTCCCCTCATCCTCTTGTTGCACACCCGTGTCCAAAGCCCTCCCCCAGCTTTCCTGTAGCCCCTTCAGATATTGGGAAGTTGCTCTGAGCTCACCTGGGAGCCTCCTCTTCTCCAGGCTGAACAACCCCAATCCCTCAGCCTGGCTTCCCAGGGAGGTGCTCAGCCCTCTGAGCATTTCAGTGGCTCCTCTGGACACATTCTGATTCCTTCTGATGTTGGGGATTCCAGACCTGGACCCAGTACCCAGGTGGGGTCTCAGAGCAGAGCAGAGGGAGACAATCCCCTCCCTCAACCACTGTCTGTGCCTCTTTTGGTGAAGTTCTTCCTCCTGTTTTGAGGGTGCCGCCCAGAGCACTCTGGAGACGAGGGGTTGGGTGGCAGGATTGGTGCCATGGGAGCTGCCAGGTGCCCATCCCAGCTGTGTCACCTCACTGTCCCCTGCTGCCCTGGGGACTCTGTTCCCTGCAGATGTTGGTGGTGTTCAAGTCTGCACCCATCCTGAAGCGGGCCCTGAAGGTGAAGCAGGCCATGATGCAGCTCTATGTCCTGAAGCTGCTGAAGGTCCAGACCAAGTACCTGGGCAGGCAGTGGAGGAAGAGCAACATGAAGACCATGTCTGCCATCTACCAGAAGGTCCGGCACCGCCTCAATGATGATTGGGCCTATGGCAATGGTATGGCTGGGGGGCTGCAGGGACCCCTTACCCACTGCCCACCCTTCCCGGGGCAGTGACAGACTCAGAGAATCATTTGGGTTGCAAGGGACCCAACCCCCTGCAGTCAGCAGGGACACCCCCACCCAGATCAGGGTGCTCAGAGCCTCCTCGAGCCTCACCTGGAATATCTCCAGGGATGAGGCTTCAACCACCTCCCTGGGGGGTTGGAATCACCCCCCCCGGGGTTCCCAGCCCATGGCACTCAGTGCCACCTCCAGGCTCTTCTTAAAAACCTCCAGGGATGGAGAATCCACCCCCTCCCTGGGCAGCCCATCCCAATGCCTGAGCACCCTCTCTGGAAAGAATTCCTTCCTCATATCCATCCCATCCTGCACAGAGACCTCAGAGTCAGGGTCTCTTCTCTTCTCCCTGTGCTTGCAGAGAATCCTTTCTGTAAGGAGGCTGCAGGAAGGTCTCTGAGTGACCTAAATGCTGAGCCCCATGAATCCCCATGTNCCCCCCCTCTCACCACCCCCCGGGTGTCCCCAGCACCCACCCCATCCCCCCAAAACCCCCAGTGCAGGGCAGCCCGGAGGGGAACTGAGTTTCCTTTACTTCCTCCTGCAGCCCCTCCAAAATCTTCCTCAGCAGCCAAAGCTGTAAATAACTTATGAAAAAAAAAAGTGATTTATTGCTTGGGAATCCCCTCTGGTGGAGGGGGGGCTGTGGGGTGTCCCAGGTGAGGGGGGACACCCACTGGGTGCACTGCCCAGGGCTTGAGATGGGTTAGGTGAGAAACAGCCTCAAAATTCCAGTTCCACTGGGCTGAAAACTTTGGGGTTTTGGCCCAAATTGGGCCTCCCTGGGGGGCTGTGCTGCCTGATCCAGGTTCCCCCCCCCAGGATACAGAGGCAGGAGGCAGTCTGGTGCTGCAGTTTTGGGCTGTCTTGGCACTTTTTAGGGTGTCTTTGGCACTTTTGGGGATGGTTTAGGCAGTTACGGGGGGTCCTGGGCAGTTTTGGAGAAGTTTTAGCAGTTTTGAGGGGTTTAATTCAGGTTTTTTGGAGGGTCTTTGCCAGTTTTGGGGCTTCTGTGGCAGTTTTGAGGTGGATTGAACACTTTCGAGGTGCTTTGGCAGTTTTCTGCTGGTTTTGGGATGGTTTTTTGCAGTTCTGGGGTGTTGGGTTTTTGTTTTCAGTTTTAGGGGGGGGGTGTCTGGCAGTTTTGGGCTCATTTTGGCACTTTGGGGGGAAAAAAAATGGGGAAAACCCTTTAATTTGCCTCCTTTTTCCCCCCAGCACCCCACCCAGGATGGTACCAGGGGTGGGGGTCCCACCCAGCAGGACTGGTGACCCCCCCAACCTGCTCCCACACTCCCTGGGGACAAACACACGTTCTGAAGGGGGGGGGGG
>JAAWXA010000100.1:59534-77946 GCA_038090715.1 Florisuga fusca
GTGTGGTGCATGAGCTGCCTGAGCTGACAGCAGAGAGCCTGGTGAGTCCCTGCCTGCTCTGCCAGGTCCTGGGGGGCTTCCCAGGGGGGGGGGGCAGCTTCCCAGCTTCTCTCACCTCCTGGATTTTCCCGAACCGCTCCCGTTTGCGCCACTTGGCCCGGCGGTTCTGGAACCAAACCTGGGATGGGGAGAGGAAGGGATTGAGGTGCCGGGAGCCTGGGGTGAGCTCCCCCCCCCAGCCTGGGGCCACGCTCATCTTCCTGGCAGGAGAAAACCCCAAACCCGTGTCATGATGTCCCAGTGTCGCGACAAACCGGAGCTGAGGGGAGGAAAGAGCCCTTGGAGCTCCTCAGCTCCTTCCCAGAGGAGGAACCTCTCGAACCCGCCTGGAAAACGAGTGTCCCCCCCCCCGCCCGCTTCTTTTCTCTCCTTTAACGCAGGTCTCGGTGCAGGATGAGGCCCTTGGGGTCCTGCTGGGTCCCTCTGCATGTCCCCTCCGTGCCGGGCTGGTGACAGCTCCAGCAGCAGCTCCCGGGGATGAGGAGGAGGAGGAGGAGGTGGCACCGGGCTCCTCGCCACGGGGCTCCCCCCGTTCCATCTCAACCCCCACAGACCCAGGGCTGGGGGGCTGCTGGGGGTGCTGTGTCCCCAGCCCCTGCCCCACAGGGAGGGCAGCACCCAGGACCTGGTGGCACCCCATGGGTGCTCCCTCCCTCACCCCGGATTTGGTGCCACTCCGTGGGTGCTCCTTGCTCCCTTTGTCACCTCCCGTCTTTGCTTTCCACCCCACCCCGTGCCCCTCCAGCCACCTCTGCCCACCGGGACCCTCATGGAGATGCCCCCAGGAAGAGCTCCAGCTCTGACACAAGTGGGACATGGGCAGAGCCGTGTGGGTGACAAGGACGGGACATGCCAGCCCCATCCCCTCTGTGCCATCCTCCTGGGATGCGAGTCCTGAGGGTGATGGGCACACGGGGAAATCCCGGTGGGGGATGCTGGGAGGGGGACATTGGCAGGGACCTCCCAAATTTTGGCTCTTCCCACCCCTGGGGAGAAGTGGAGAGAGCTCAGGGAGGGATCCAGCACCTGCACCCTGTGCCCTGGGCTGGGATTCCCCCTCTGGGGACTTCGAATAAACCCCTTGGGAAGAACAACTTCTCACTCAGCAGCACTTTGCAGAGGAGGGAAAAAAACATCCTCCAGCTCTGCCCAGCACCTCCGGGGGTGACCGTGCCCACCCCTGGGATCCAGGGACCCCCACCCATACCTGCACCCTGGCTTCTGTCAGCTCAGTCCTCAGTGCCAGCTGCTCCCGGGCATAAACGTCGGGATAATGGGTCTTCTGGAAAACCTTCTCCAGCTCCTCCAGCTGGAACGTGCTGAACGTGGTCCTGTTCCTCCTCTTCTTCTTCTTATCTTTGCCCAGGGGTTCGGGGCCCCCGTGTTCCTCCAGGGTGCTCAGTGGTGCTGCCAGCGGGGACCCCAACTCCCCGGGGGGTTTTCCAGGGGTCCTGCAGGATCCTGGCAGCCCCTGGCACCCGGCTTTGCAGCCCTTTTCCGTTCCTGGGGTGGGGAGAGGCACAAGGTCAGGGGGGGATCCAGCCTTCCACCTTCCTGTGGGAACAGAGCAACGACTCTGGGGGTTCCTCTCCCCTTTCCCTCCCTGGGATGTCTGATGAAATGGGTTCAAAGGGGATAAAGTCACAGCCACGCATTTCAGAGGTCATCTTTGTCCCCTGGGAGGGGCGTTTGTCCCCAGACCATGGGGACACACAGAGCTCAGGGGCTCCGGGTGCTGCTGGGACCCCCGAGGAGCTGAACCAGCAAAGGGACAGCCCTGGGATGTGGGACTTGGTGGATGGGAAAGGGACAGCTTGGGGACCTCAGCAGCTGAGGGGACACAGAGGCTTCATCTAGGAAAAAAATGCCCATAAAATGCTGGGTTTTGCCTTCACTTCACCCCCACCCCCAGCTCCAGAGCCCTGGACTGGCTGCAGGTGGCAGCTGCCACCCCCCTCGGAGGGACAGGATCGGGCCCACGGGCCAGTCCTGAGCTGGGGGGAGGGGTGTGGGGTGTGTGGGAAATGGGCTCCTTGGGGCTGGATCCTCCTTCCCGGACCATTATCCTAGAGAAATGGGGGTCCCCAACCCAGCCAGAGCTCTGCACCCCCAAAACCAGCCCCCGCCCGTGGCCTTTTCTGGACTTTCGGTTTTGATTTCTGGTTGTTTCCTAATGAAGGCAATTTGGGGGTTTTGGCGTGCAGCTGAGAACAGAGATGCAGCTGCTTTGAATTAATGGGGGAATGGTATTTGGGGAGGGGGATCTGAGGGGGACAATTGCTCCCCATCCCCCTCGGTACCGACCTGGGTACACACCCCGGGGGGCAACAGCAACGGGACAAGGCCCCTTCCTCCCTGCTTTGTCCTCCAAAGAGCTTGGCTGCTGGGCCAAGGGGGTTTAATTATAGGAAAAAAAACAAAAAAAAACCAAACCCCAAAACAAGCAAACAAACAAAATAACCACCCCAAACCCACCGAAATAAAAATATCCTGTTGACAAAAGTGTCGGGTTTGGGGTTTTCCCCCTTTTTCCAAGGCAAGGCGCTGCATTTCTGAGCAATTTTGGGGTTGGAGACAAATAAATAAATGGCCAGAAAGAAGGAGAAGGCAGGAAGGGAGCAGGATGCAGGCACGTAGCTAAACAAACACGGCATTGCAGGGGGACAAAGAGGATGGGAAAAAGGGAAGATATAAAAATATATTTATATATATTTATCCCCACACCTCCTTCTTCATCTGACACCCCCTGAAAGATTTGACAGGGCTGGGGAAGGCAGCAGCTGGGGAGCAGCTGTTTAATTATTGGGTTAAGCGGGAGTGGAAAGGAGAACTCCAAAGGGATCATTAGGAAAGGGATTGGGACACGGAAAGGGCTCCCAGGAACAGGGAGGTGGTGGTGTTGGGAAGACCCCACTATCACCTCCCAAAACCACCTCCGGGGCTTGCAGCATCCCACCCGCCGTCCCGGGATAAGGTAAGGGAGATGGAGGGGACCGGTTCGGTGGCCTCGGGTTTTTTTTTCTACCTGTTTTTCCGCCCCCCCCTTGGTTGGGAGTGGGGCGGCTTTGCCAAGCCCCACCTGGTTCCCATTACACCCGCGGTGCTGCATTTTTCTTCTTATATTAGAGAGAAAATGTTGGGGTGGGTGTGTGGAGGGGGGAGAAGTAAAAAGCCGGTGGGACCGGGGAGCTCCTGAGGCAACAGGATGAGCCCGGTAAGTCCCGACGGGAGGGAAAGGACGAGGGAAGCGGTGGGAGCGATGGGGAGAGCCCTGGGGAGAGACGGGTCTGAGCCTGGAGAGGGGTGCGGAGTCCCGGGAGCCCCAAGAGCCAAGCACCGAGGAGGGGAATGCACTGGGGGTCCCGGGCATCGGGCAGTGGGGTGCAGAGGGAGCCGAACACTCGGGAGCCCCGGGGAAGCGGGGCCGCCGGAGCTGGGTACCGGGGAGCTCCGTGCTCTGCCATCCCCAGAACCAGGCACCGAGGCCCGGGAGCTCTAGGCCCGTTCGTGCTGNGTGTGTCTTCCCATCCCCTTCGTTAACCCTCTAATCCCAATCCACTCCCCCCCCCTAGCCCCAAGGTCCCCTTCCCAGTCGGTCGGACCCCAGCAGCATTCCCTGCTCCATCCCGGGGGGGAAATAAAGGGGGGGAGAGCCCTGCTCCTCCGCCCCTCCCAGCGCTCACAGTGTCTCCCAGCCACAGGAAATGCCCAGGGCCCTTCATTGATTTCAAGCTTCACCCCCAACTGTTCCGAGAGGTTCAAAATCCCAGGAAAGGGGGAGAAAATTCCAGTTTTCAGGCACCCTCTGGATTTTTTTACCCCTTTCCTCATCCCATCTCATTTCCTTCCCCAGGACCGGGGCTGAGGCCTGGGGCAAGTTGATTCAGGGGTGATGGTGGGATAAGGGGTGATGACCCTGGGATAAGGAATCCAGGATCTCCTGGGGTCGTTTCCATCCTTGGAGCTGGCGCTGGGCTTTACTCGGTTTGCTCCCAGCACTCCGGAGGTCCCATCCTGCTCCCCACGCATCCCTACCACCAGTCCCACACCCCAGGATTCGAGTCCCCCCCATTTTTTGGCTTTGGTTTCTGCAGAGAGTGCTGGTGTTGGTGCAGAGTGGATGAGAGTTGGCCTGGAACATTATATGATATTAATTATATTACTTTATGTTTTACTTTCAATTTTATTTTCTATGTTATTATATATATATACATATAATTTTAGTTTATTTTAGTTACACGCTCTCTCCTTGTTTTCCTCCTCTGCGTCCACCCACTTCGGAGCCACGGTGACTTCTCCTCGAGGCCGGGCACTTTTTTGAGGTTTTTTTGGGGGGAATTTTACCACTCTGGGGGTGTCTCATGGGTCAAATTAACGATTCCAAGGTTCGGTGTCACCGCGAGAGGGAATGGAATGAAGGGGAAGGAAGAAACGAGCCGTTCTTTGGGCTGAGGGCTGAGTTTTTCCTCCTCCATTTGCTGTTTCTCCTTTCTGCACAAGCACAAATCACCGCTTTTCACTCGCCCGGGTCTGGGAAAAAATAAGGTGCGGGGCAGGGGCTGAGCTGCACGGGAGCAGCACAGGAGGCGGAGCGGGAGCAGCTCCCGGGGTGTTCAGCAGCGGAACACCGGGAGAACTCTGACCAGGAGATATTTGCTTTGATTTCTTGGAGGTGTCGGGGCAGACTTTTTATTATCCCCGGCGTGGAGCGAAGCCGGAATCACAAGACAATCTTGTTGCAAAGAGCTTGAGATAAAAAGAGAAGATTTTTATGTTCTAGTTGTGTGGCTTGGCAGCAGCTGTGGAGCTGCCCCAGCCGTGTCAGGTCCTTGCAAAAAATCCGTGTTAGGGCAGGAGCACCGGGTGGGATCAATCCCAGATGGATTTTCCAGCTCCCCGGGCAGGGAAACTGCATTTGGGAGGAAAAAAGAATGGCTGTGTTGTGATCCTGGGCTCAAATTTATTCTGGCAGAGTCCTTGTAGGGCTGAGTGTGCCCCCTCCTCGCCCACCCCCCTGGTGCTCCCTCTGCATCCTGCAGCCTTCCCTGGTGCTTTCCCTTCTCCACAACTTTCCCCTTCATTCTTCCCAGCTGGAGCTGCTGATGTTTTCCCTGGTGGATTGTTCCTGTGTTTTATACATGATTGTTCAACAAGGACTGGAAGTCCTCTGGCATGCAACAAATTGTGAAATAGTCTAAAAATGAGCATAGCTCCTGGAAGGGCTCCTTAATTTCCACCTGCCTCACCCAGTTTTACTGCTGGAGTTTAATGGGGTTTAATGGTGGAGGGATGAGCCTGTCCACTGGTGCTGGTGGTGTGGGATGGGATTGGTTTGGGATGTGTTGTTTTTTCCATTGCTGGGGCAGGTGGAAGAGGCTTGGGAATGGTTTTGGCCTCTGGGATTTGGGGGATTTGGGCTTGAGAAGTTTGGGATAGCTGTGGGATCGCTTCATGGAGGTGCTGAGGACCTCCTGAGGTCTTCTTCTGAACCTTCCACCCAACACTCTGTCTTGGGTTTTCTTGTGTGTGGAACCAGCACAGGGTGCCCCAACCTCCTGGATGGGTGGATGGGTGCTTTGGGTGCTTTGAGGCCAGGGGCTGCTGAGGGTGACCATGGTAGGTGCCTCTCCTTAAGGCACCATGGACCAGGGCTGGGAGGTCCACGTGGTGCTCCGGAGTCTTGCTGGGGTTCATTTACCACCAGTCACATTATTTATGGCCAAAGGATGAGCCCAACAATCTTGACTTAAAAAAAAAAAACAAACAACCAATCCAAAACCAACCAAACCTTCCAGGAGAAACTTCACAAGGTCCCAGTGTCCAGCTCTGACCAGGGGACAGGATGCTGGGTTGGAAATGACTTCTTTGTGGATTTGTTTTAATTACCAAACAAGCCATGGCAAGAAAGCACCAAGTGCAGTGGGATGCTCTGGGGACAAAAGTTTTCTGGTTTCTATTTCTCTCCTCCTTGCTGGGTTTTCTTCCCCCCCCATTTGCCTCTTTGCATCTCCGGGAGCTGCTTTGCTTCCCCTGGGATCAGGAGATGCCACTGAAGAGCTCGGTGGGGAGGCCAGGGGGGGTTTGCATAGCTCGAGGGTTTGCAGGAACAGTTCCTGCATTTCCTGAGCTTCCCAACCTTACCCGGAGCCTTGGAAATGCTGGTGAGGGACAGAGCAACACCCGATGGGAGGACCAGGAAAGGGCTTCTCCTTCTTCAAGGAAATGTCTGAAGGTTGAGGGGTGTAGATGAGGCCCAGCAGTCCTGCTCCAGCCCATGGTTTTTTTTTTCTCAAGGGGTTTGGGTTTTTTAATTGTTTTTTTGGCTCCGTGTGGTGTGGTGTGGGAAGAAAAACTTCCTGGGAGCTTCTGGAGTTGCAGCTGCCTCAGGAGGACAAGGGGACAGCTTGGCTCAACATGGAAGCTTCAGGGTCAAGGGAGAAGGGACAGAGCCTGGGGAAAACTGTCCTGCTGCTCCCACTGTTAGAGACCAACCCCCTCTCCAGCTTGTAGCATCTCCAGCCCTGTTGGGTGGCTGCAGCCCAAGCTGGGGGCAGGGCTTGGAGCTTCTCCAGGCTGGAGGCTCCTCTCCAGCTCTGCTGCTTCTCAGAACCCCCTGTGTGGACAAAAGGAAGTGGGACAACATAACAGAAGCCATTCCCTCCATCCCCTGGGAGGAGGGAGGATGTGCATCTTGGGGAAGCCCATGAGGTTCTTCCCTTGCCTGAGGGACCCCGTTGGCCATGCTGGCTGCTCCTCTGCTGGAGCCCCAGGAGGACCTTCCCCTAAACCCCAGAGGAGTCATCCCAGCCTGGTTTACACCCCTTGTTGGGTGCCAACACGTTCTTCTAGTTTGTCTTGGGCATCTTTCTGTCCCACAGGGACAACAATCTTGGCCCCGAGCAGCAAAGGGAACCTGTGCTCTGGTTTGCATTTGCTTTGCTGCTAAAGCTGCAGAGCTCCTGGGGTGGTTCTGTCCTCAGCCCTTGTCCATCCTCCTCCCAAATATCCCACAAAATCCTCCCATTCCCAATGCAGAACTTCATCCCAGCCTCAGGTTTGATCTTGTTCAGGAATACGCACGTTGACAGCAGGGAAAAACCCAAACCCCAAACCCCCAACTCCATTAATTCACTCCCTCGTTGGTCCCAACCCTGGTTTGTGTTGGTTGGTGGGAGATGGAGCCCCTTGTTCTGCCTCTGCTGGAAACCCACCAGCTCCACCAGGTTTGGTACTTGCTGAGGGTGAGGAGGGTGAAAACAACCCCCCCAAGCAAAGCCCAAGGAAAAACATCCACCAAAAATATCCACCCAGGTGGAGAAATGGTGCCCAAGGCAGGCGCCAGCCCCTGGGTCCCACGTGGGCTTCCCAGGGATGGAGAGAGGTTTGTAGAGAGAGCTGCTGAATTCCAGATGATGTGTAGATGGGATGCACATTCATAGAGGGGAACATTTACATGTTTGTTCATAGTTATATATAATACCCAGCTATAGATGGAACATTTACATATTTGTTCATAATTTAATATAGTACACACACATATATATCTCATGCATATCCATACACATATTTATAGACCTGTACACATTATATATTCATGCAGATTTAGGTGGAATACACATTTATAGACATACATATACCATACAATAATGAATATTCATATGCACAGATCTATATACACATGCACATTATATATTCATGTAGATTTAGACAATACACATTTATACACACATTAATGAATTCATCTCAGACACACAAATGCTATATATTAGTGAATATTCTTGTGTTCACCTTTATATAAACATGCACATTTATGTTAATACATATTTATTTATAATTTATGGACACATGCACATTTTATGTTTGTGCATATTTATATACAATACACATTTATAGGCACAGACATGTTCTATATTTATGCATATTCATATAAAAACATTTGCAGGCATGTACACATTATACAACCATGAATATTCATATATGCATGTGTTTATATACACAAGCTCGTTATATAGTCATGCAGATTTATCTATAATACACATTTATATATGCACACACATTATATATTCCTGCAGGTTTCTATAAATACACATTTATAGCCACAGATTCACATATTCCTGCAGGTCTGTGCCCAGACACACTTCCAGACACACAGCTTTATGTTAATGTGTATTTACACAGAACACCCCCGCGCAGACCTGCCCCCTGACCCATTAATGCAGATTTATACCCAACACAACAGCCCCATCACCCTTTCCATGTTTATGCATCTGAGACCACGCGGATCCCTCTCTGAGGTTTCATCCCACCCAAACGGCACCGGAATCCCTTCGCTGCCCCCCCTGAGCTGGTTTGTACCGATCACCTTTCGGGGGCTGAAAGCCACGTGGATTTGTGTCCAGCTGGCACAGGGGGCCAGGAATCGCCCCCACGGATTTGCAGCAAGCCTCAAAGTTGTCCAAAAAAGCCCTAAATTTGCCAGAAATCCTTAGGATGGTGTCGGCTGCCTCTGGGAGCTGAAATCCTGTGGAGACAGCGAGGAGGGACCTGTGGCTCCTGCAACCACACCGGCACCAGGGAGGATACTTTTTTGGGTAATAGTGAATTTGTTGAAACTGCGATTATTTTGGGGGTTATTTGATTTTTTTAATTTAAGTTTTTGTTATTTAAGAATAATAAGAATTATAAGAATTTTAATTTTTCCCCCCCGGTTATTTAATTTTTTTTGGGGGGGGGAGTTAGTTAATTTTTTTCCTCTTTTCCTCTTTTTTATTTTTTTATTTTTATTTTTTTTATTTTTTAAATTTTTAAATTTTTTTATTTTTTTATTTTGGAAATCTTTTAAATTCTTGTTCGGGACCCCTGTGCTGATTTTTTTTTTTCAGGGCTGGCTTCGGAGTGTGCCGTAAATTCAGGCTGGTAATAACAACCGAGGAAACCGAAGCCGCGAAAACAAACTGCGGGGCTGGAGCCGGGGGGGGAGGAATTAAACCCGGCGGGAAAGCCCAGCCCAGAGCTTTTGTTTCCCTTTACGTTCCGTGGAGCTGGGTTAAAAGATTAAAAAACAAAACAAAAGAAAAACATAACGCCAAAAAAGCCAAACGAAAAACCCCACAAAACAGACAAACCAGAGAGAGAGAGAAAAAAACAACCCACCCCCAAATCGACATTAGTTTAGTAACGTGGAAACGAGCAGGTTTTCTTGCGGATTAATCATAGTAATAGTAACAATTAAAAAAAAAACCCAAACCAACAAAACACAGAAAAACGACTTGAAGAGTTTATAAAGTGGTTGAGAGGAATAAATCAATTTAATACCCCCGGGGCGGCTTTAAATGAGGATCCGGCCCCGTCTCCGCACTCAGGGCCAGGGGTGGATTTCCAGCGCTGCTCCCTTCGGTTCCTGTACAGCGAATTTTACCCCGGCACTGCAGAGGGATGGGTGGATGGATGGCGAATTTTACCCCGGCACTGCAGAGGGATGGGTGGATGGATGGATCCTTTCTCCCAGCCCCATGTTGTGCTGTTACACCGGGTGGCTTTTCTGCTTTAATAAGGAAAAAAGAAAAAAAAAAATTGGTGTTTTCAGGCTGCTTTGGAAAGTGTTTCAGGATGCCAAGTTCAGCCTTGTTTTGCCTTTCAGCTGCTCTAAATATATATATATATGTATATAATATATATTTTTATTTATTTATTTTTTTTTAAATGGCGCTGAAATGACGCTGGGAAGTGGCTGTAGTTGGGATTTGGGAGAGATGTTGGGCTGGATCTGTGCTTGGAGAAGAAATCCCAGTAAAAGACATGTAACTGGGAACCAGCTGGGATTTCTGACTCCTAAAAATCCCAGAATGCTGGGAAACTCGGTAATTCACCTCAGGATTAAAAAGAATTTATCCCAGAAGTGGTAAGATTGGAGCAGATTTGAGTTTCTTACTTTTGAGGGACGCAGCTCCAGGATGTAAAGCTGAGATAAAGGGAGGTAATAAACTGGGTCACTTTTGGATTTAATATCTATATAAACTGGAGCAGGATCCCACCCCTGAGCTCCTGCCGCCAGCGCTGTGTGGTTTTTTTTTTTTTTTAAATTTTTTTTCATCTGGAAAAATTGCTGGAAATGGTGAAAAAAAAAAAAAAAGAGAATTGTTTGTTTTGAGGAGGTTTAGCTCCCTGTCTGTGCAAGCAAGGAAAGGCTGAGCTGATCCCAGGAGGGATGAGGAATAAATCCAAACCCGTCGTAATCAGGAAGAATTCCTCGTTATCATGGGGAACACATCAAACCCTTCCAGAGAGCAGCTCTAAGATCTTTCCAGTTTCGGGTCCTAGTGATCCCGAATTATCCTGGCGAGGGCCCTGCTGCTGCGGAGGAAAACCGACCCCACAACTCCACCTTGGGGTTTTCCAGCTGTTCCCCTCCCCGGGGGTTGATGGATTTATTCCTCTCATCCCCCTAACGAGCCACTTCCAGATCACAAGGAATTCTGCGCACCGGGAGGGGTGAAATCTTGCTCCATAAATCAGAGATGAAGCTGACAAGTGCTGCCTGCATCATTATCCCGGCGAGCTGGGGAGATCCCAGGTACTGCTGCCACCTCGGCAAATCCCAATAAATCTGGGAGTAATCATTCCCTACAGAGAGGCAGGAAAAAAGGAGAGAGAGAGAGAAAAAACTCAACCCAACCCCAAAAAACAGGCATCGGAAAACATTTTCTTGCCTTCAAATGTAAGTGGAAAATTTATTGCTGGTTAAGCAAACAGGAAAATTTAGGAAATGTGAAAGGAAACAGGAAAGTTTTAGGAAAATTTATTTAGTACAAGGAAAATTTTGTCTGGTGAATCCGTAATGAACAGGGACGCAGTGAGCCAGCCTGTGGTTTGTGGTTCTTGGGATGAATTTGTAGCAAGTCCTTAAAAAAATGAAGGAAAAAAAGATTAATTTTTGAGGAGTAAAATAAAGGGGGAAGAAAGTAAATAAATCCAAGGATCTCCAACTGTGTCCTGAAAGGACGGTGGAGCTGGAGCCGCTTGCCTTCTGGTTTGTGTTTAGCCTCTGGGGGAAAAAATACTTTTTTTTTTTTTTTTTGGTGGGAAGGGGGGGAAAAGAGCCGTCCCAGGGGGCTCTGCAGGGAGCTGTGTTTTCTCACAGCTGGGGCTCCCATTCCATCAGGGCTCACCCAGATGTGGTGTAGGAGCCTGGATGGAGCTGGATGGGTGGGGGGGCTCCAGGCCAGGGGTGTTTCAGGGTGATGTGCCCTTAACCTCACGGTTCCACTGAGGAGACACCAGCAGGGCACAAAATGCTCCTCTTTCAGGTGGGGAAACTGAGGCAGGTGGTCCTGACAGAGGTGTTAATAGTTGCCAGGATCCCTCCAGCTCTTCTGGGGGTGGTTTGGGTGGTGGGTTGGGAGGGGTTCAGGTGGCTGCACCACTGAAGGAAGCCAAGAGAGGTGAGGTTGACTCCCAGAAGCCACCTCCAGGTGCCTCCAGGGTTGGTTTCCCCCTCCTGCTCCATGCAGTTTCCACTTTTTCCAGCTCTCTGGGTTTTCCTCTGCCCACAGGCACCTCAGCAGGAGCTCACGGACTTCCCCAAGGGGATTGTGCACGTCAAGACATCACGAGGTGGGGCCAGCAGTGGTGTCAGGATGAATGGAAGGTGTCAGGAGTGCCCTGGGGGTCAGGCACAGACTTGGGGCTGTCAAAGCTTCTCCCTCCCACCCATTCCTTCAGCCTGCCCCAGCTCCCAGCCCACGGGATTTCAGGTGTGTGAGGAACAAACTGTGGGGAAAATGAGAGGGAACAGGCAGGAGGGAGGAGGGAAAGGGGGATGGGGTGGAGTTGAAGTGTCCAACTGGTCGGAGCATTGGGTGGGCTGGTAACATGGTGCTGGGGATGGAGGGAGGGATGGGTGGGGGGGAGATGGGNATGGATGAGAGATCGATGGAAGGAGGGAGGGATGGGTGGGTGGGTGAAAGGAGGGTTGGACGGGTGGATTCTGGGCTGGATGAGGCCTTGAGCAATCTGTTCTAGTGGGAGGTGTCCCTGCCCATGCAGGGTGGTTGGATTTTGATGATTTTGAGGACCCTTCCTACCCAAACCATTCTATGATTCTGTGGTCAGATGGGTGGGTGGATTGATGGAGGATGAAAAAAACGCCAGGGTTGGGAAGAGCTGAGCCCAGCAGCATTTAAGCTTTGCTGTTGCTGCAGGATTTGTCCAGCACCTGGTTATTTGGGTCAGGAAAGCAGAGGTGGGTGGATGGGATACACATGGTGTCTCTTGGCTGTGGAGAAACTTGTCCCTCAGGTGCAGCACTCTGTTAGGCTCAGGAGAACTTGGTCCTGTGGAGCTGGTGCTGCTTTTGGCTTTCTGTGGGGGTTTTGTGCCCGACCACCAGTGGAGCTTCTGCAGAGCTCTGGAGGGGTCTTGGTCCTCATCCATGCCACCAGTGCAAACCAAACCAAAGCCACCAGTGCTGGGAGGGATGTGGAGCAGGTCCAGGGAGCTGGGTGGCCACCAGTGGGTCCAGTCCCATGATTGCAGTGGCCAAATCCACTTTGGGCAATGGTGTCCCCCAAACCATTGTGTCCCACTGCCTTTAATTCTCTCAGCAAATGGACCTGTGGGTCTGCTGGGGTGGTGGGAAGCATCACCTTCCCCTCCATGGTCTTGATGTAGGTTGAGGTTGAGTTAGGGCATGATTCCTGTCTCCTGGGTTTCTTCCCACTTCCCTCTTGCCATCTGCGCCTCATCTCTGGATCCCTGACCTGTCCCCACCATGACCTCCCCTGCCCGACCCAGCTGCTGAAAGGTTTCCTTCTTTCTTGGCCAAAGCTGATAAGGAGAACCAGAAACAGCTTTGACCTTTCAACCCCAAAGCTCCTGGCCAGGAGCTGCAAGCTGTTCCCTGTCTCAAGGGTCCTTTGATAGGAAACAAATCCCATTGAACTTTGAAGAAATTTCATCCCCCCCGAAAAAACTCTTCAGCACCCAAAAAAAGAGCTCAGTGAAGAGCATTGAGTGTTTTTAACCCTGCTGAGGTACTGGGATGGTGTGTGCAAGTGGTGGAAGAGGTGTCCTGGGTTGATGGGATGTTGAGCATTGGGCAGCTGCTCTCTCCTTCCCTTGTGGCTCCTGCTCCCACCTCTGGGAAGCCACCAGTGGGGCTCAGGGGGACCTTGGCACCTCCTTTCCTCTCCTCTGAGAAGGTTACACTGAGACCTTGATGTCTGCAGGCCTCAGGAGAACCAGGGAGAGACAGATGGTCTCTCAGCAAATGGACCTGTGGGTCTGCTGGGGTGGTGGGAAGCATCACCTTCCCCTCCATGGTCCCAGCGTGTCCAGTGATGGATTCTTCCCCTCGAGCAGCATTTGCCTCATGCCAGGAGCTCCCCTTTACTCCCCTCCTTCCATCCCAACCCCACCTCCCTCTCTCCCTTCACTCTTCTCTGCTCTTGGAGTTCTCTTCTGGCCCTGTTTTGGGGAGGACCAGAGGGCCCAGAGTCACCCCCTTCTCCTGAGGCCACGTGTGATGCTTGGGATGAGGTTTTGTGGGTCCCACCTGGATGTTTCGTACAGCCCCCCCCTCCCCTCCTTCCTTTGTCAACCCCACCTCCCTCTCTCCCTTCACTCTTCTCTGCTCTTGGAGTTCTCTTCTGGCCCTGTTTTGGGGAGGACCAGAGGGCCCAGAGTCACCCCCTTCTCCTGAGGCCACGTGTGATGCTTGGGATGAGGTTTTGTGGGTCCCACCTGGATGCTTCGTGGAGCTCACCTCCCCTCCCCTCCTTCCTTTGTCTCGTTGAGGAAGGGGGAGAGGAGTAAATTCAATAATTTCACTGAGGGCATGAGCTCAGCAGAGCTGCTTGAGTCTTTCCTGGGCATTAACCTCACATCCGCACAGAGGAGTCACGGATGTTAACAGGGGGCTGGAGGCAGTGGGGGGGATGGAGAATGTCCCTCTCTGTGCCTCTGCTCCCCAAGGAGCTGAAAAGAGGCTGCTCCATCCTCCCAACCCACCCCCGGGGACCTGCTGACCCGGGCAGAGGATGAAACTGCCTGGGGGGTAAATTGGCAGCAGGGAGGTTCCTGCAGCAACGTTCTGTTGGGTGATCCCAGAGCCCCAGACTGGGTTGCTGGGGAGGGACCTTACAGATCATCCAATTCCAACCCCCTGCCATGGGCAGGGACACCTCCCCCAGCCCAGGGTGCTCCCAGCCCCATCCAACCTTCAGCACTGCCAGGGATGGGGCAGCCACAGCTTCTGGGGGCAACCAGGGGCTCAGCACCCTCACATCAAACAATTTCTTCCTAATATTCAACCTAAATTTCCCCTCTTTGGGTTTAAATCCATTCCTCCTCATCCCACCCCTCCCTGCCCTTGCCCCAAGTCCCTCCCCAGCTTTCCTGGAGCTGTGTGGGAATCAGGTGCAGGATCTGTGCATGGCCACAGGATCCATCATCCCAGCAGCCTTCAACACCTCCACCTGGCTGGGAGCTGCTGTGACACCCCCACTGCCCACGGGAAACCCCCATCCCACGGGGGGGTTCAGTGGCAGCAGGATTTGGGATGATGCTTTCTTCCAAGGGCCCTTCAGGAATGCATGAGGGCACCTGGAAGCAGAGCCCGTTTGTTGTTTTAATAAATAGAGAGCAGACAGATCCAGAGTGGGGAAGCTCTCCTTGGAGCCCCTGTGAGGGAGGGAGAGCAGGGAAGATGCTGGTGGGGGGGTTCAGCCTCATCCTGAGCCACTGTTGGTCCATGTCACCAGCAGTTCTGGTGCCAGCAACTGGAGGGGCTCTGGTTCTGCAGCTGCTGCCTCCTGGTTTCTCCTTGATTTAGGGTTAAACCTGGCTCCTGAGGGCTGACAGGCGGTGGGGTCAGGCTCTTGGGGTTGATTTAATTGAAGATTCCCTGTAAATATCTTTATTTTCTTCTCCTGCAGTTTTTAGAAGAGGATGAAGATATGAAGATGAGGATGAAGATGAGGATGAAGATGAGGATGAAGATGAAGATGAAGATGGAGGAGTCCCTCTCCTCCAAGCTACAGAGCCTCAGGATCCTGCTCTCCCCATTGCCCTGTTTCACTTCCCCACCCCAGGACCCGTGGGGTGATGCAAGAAGGCAGGAGGTGAGTTCTGTGTCCCCAAACACACAACCCCCAGGATAACCCCCAAATTTCCCCCTCCCCACCCCAATGTGTTGTCCCCAGCCCAAGGGGTTGGTGGCCCAAAGGGACAGGGGCTCCATGCCTGTCCCAGAAGCAGTTGGGACAAGAAGAACCCTTTGATCTGAAGGCATCAGCCTCCCAACCCCATCCTGGCTCCCAGGGCCTCCCATCATCCCCAATTTCCTGCAGCCCCCGGTGATAAGAGGCTGATCCTCAGCCCTGGAAATCCAATGCGCTGGTGTCAGGGAATGCAGGTCCTGGGGGATCGAGGAAACGAGGCTGAGAATGAGCAGATCTTGCTGCTTGCCCTCCTCCCTCTGGCTGCCGAGTAAGGAAAATCCCTCGGGGTGATGGATGTGGGCTTAGTGCTGCCCTCAGGCTTGGCAACTCAATTGCGTGGGGGGGATGCAGTTTCTGCCAGCACTGATGGTTTCTGCGGGGTTAAAAGCTGCCAGGGACAGCTGGACCCACCGAAGCACCCAATAAATAACAGGGTGCCCCCAGAAGCTGTGGCTGCCCCATCCCTGGCAGTGTTGGAGGTTGGATGGGGCTGGGAGCACCCTGGGCTGGGGGAGGTGTCCCTGCCCATGGAATGGGGTTGGAATTGGATGATCTGTAAGGTCCCTCCCCACCAAACCCAGTCTGGGGTCCTCTGATTCTCAGGGGCCAGCTGGGGTCTGCACAGGGGTTTATTTGCAGCTCTGGAACTGAGCAGAGAATCTGGGACCTGCATCCTGCTCACTGGGCTCTGCTGGGCAGAAATGTGGGAACAGCACCTGAGCCCAGGACCGAGACCGCTGCAGATGAAATCCCCGTGGCCCAGCCAGGAGCTTCATTGGTTTTTCCCACCCAAATAAAACCTCAGCCAGAAAACGGGCTGTATCCAGGGCAACGGCAGGACCTGGCAGCTTGGCTCTGCCCAGAGTCTGGGATCCCTTTGGACCAGCACAGGGAAGTGACTCCGGCGTGACTCCAGGATCTGCCCGGAGGGTGTGAGAGATGCCAGAGGTGGGGGGTGGTCTCCGGGCTCCCCCAGAGCCTCACGGAGATGCTCCACTGCCATCTAGTGACAAGGGGAGCCCGGAGAAGAAAGGTGCGTGGCCCTGGCAGAGATCAGGCTTTTCTATTTAAAAAAAAAATTTGCTTTTTCCAAAGGAACGGGTGGGAAGAAGGTCCTTATGCATCCGGAGCTGCAGGAACCGCCTTCCCTCCAGAGCTTCCTGGAGTCTCCTCTCCATCACTTCCTCCCTTCTTCCTTCCTTTTCCTCATTACACAGTGTAATTATTGAATGCCTTCATCACAATTAACACATCACATTCCTCAACCTCTCGGAACTGACCAACTATTTTTCCACCTGGCTATTAATGTCTCCCTCTGGGTGATTATAAAGCAGAAAAAAATGCTGCAAACCCGAGCCCTGGGCTGGAGGAAAAGAAAGAAACGGGGCTGAGGACCCGGTGTGCATTGAGAGAATTAATTAACAACCCCTCTGCCCCATCCCAAGCTGCTCCGAGCTGGCCCCGTGCCAGCAGTGCACACGCGTGTGCAAACGTGTGTGTAAGGGGGGGGAGGGGGTGTTGTCCCCGTGTCCAGTTCTGGAGTCCCCAACATCAGAGGGACACAGAGCTCCTGGAGTGTGTCCAGGGCAAAGCCACTGAAATGCTCAGAGGGCTGAGCACCTCCCTGGGAAGCCAGGCTGAGGGATTGGGGTTGTTCAATGGGAAGAGCCAGGGAGGTGTCAGGAGGTGCAGATGGCATAGAAGGAGATTCTGGGGGGAAAAGTGGGAATAATTATAGTCTGGAGCAGCACTGAGCAGCCCCAGGTGCACATCCCCTGCTCCATCGTGAGTGATTGAACTGAGACATGTTCCAAAAGCTACCAGGGATCCAGGGCACCACCTGCCTGGTTGTGCAGAGCATCCAGGGTTTCTCTGAGCACCTTTTCCCTTTCCAGGGGTCTGGTGGGTGTCCCTGGTTTGCTGCTGGAGCCCAGGCTGGTCCCATCCTTGGCACTTTCCCCAGCTCAGCCTTTCAAACCCAGCTCTATTCCTTCCCTCCAGGACTGGGTCTCATCCTGCCCATCCCTAAGTGTTCTCCAGGAGCCAGGCTGGTGCTGGGCAAGGGCTCCCATGGCTGGCAGCTCTTGCAGCAAATCCAAGGCAGCTGAGCTGAAACCAACCCAGGCAATTGAAATCACCAGCAGCAGATGGTCGGGCAGTCTGTCTCTCCACCACCTCCTCGCTCTTCCCTTTCCTCATCCTCCCTCCTGACTCCTCTTAGTCTTGTTTTTTCCTGGCTTATCCCACCCCCCTCCCAGGACTTCCCACTCTGGATGGATGCTCACCTCCAAAGCCTCTTCTGCTGCATGAAGGTGTTTAGGGAAGGATTTATCTTTTTACATGGAGAAACTGAGGCATGAGAGGGGGCTGTGACCTGCTGGGTCCCTGCAATTCCTTCCCCCCCTCCCCTCCACCTCACACTACAGGGAGATGGTGCCATGGATTTTGTGTCCTTGGCACCAGCTTTGAGCATCTTCTTGAAGAGGCTGCAAATTCTAGGTAAGAAAGAGAAGAGAAAGTTAAAATAGCTGCGAAATCAGCCTAGTTGAGTGGTTCCTATTTTACCCTTCTGCATTCCCTCCTCTCCTCTCGGTTTGCAGCCCCAGGTCCCAGCCTGTGCTCAGCCCCCTCCCAGCCTGTGCTCAGCCCCAACAGACCCATCTGTGTTCAGCTCTGCCAGGGCCTGGCCCAGAACGGCCCGAGGACTTCACCATTCCCTCTCCCAGACACGAACATGTGTCGTGTGTCCCCCCCGACAAACTTCTCCTTCCCCAGGGGACCCCCTCGTGGCCGCATTCCTCCACGGTCCCTTTCTCAGCAGCGGTGGCCGTGTCACTCAGCTGAGGTCGAGCCCTGCAGCAGGGACCATGGGCTTCGTCCCAGCCTCAGAAAAAAACCCAAACACCCCAAAACCACTATTTTTTTTTTCTTTTTTCTTTTTCCTTTTTTTTTTTTTTTTTTTTTTTCCTCTCCTTACCTCCTCCAGGGTCTCTTTGGCGTTGCCACTTTTGTTGGGCAGCCAAAGCTCCTCTGGGGTGGCAGTGGTTAGAACCTGACCCAGACAATGGGGAGTGCTGCTGGCTTGGCAGCAGCTCCTGGTGCTGACAGCCCTGTGGGTGCTGGGGGGGGGGGGG
>JAAWXA010000100.1:86501-110672 GCA_038090715.1 Florisuga fusca
TCCCCTGCCTATCCTGGACCTCTTTGTTCCTCCCGTTCTGGGTGCTTTTCCCTCTCATCCTGGGGGGTTTTTCTTCCATCCTATTTTATTTTTTGTCCCCCCCACCCCGAATTGCCTTTGGCCCCGGTTGTTGACAAACATAGCTGCAGCCTCAAGAATTATACCAGGGAAAAGCAGAGCTTGGGGAGGGACTGGGATGCTGCTTTTTAGGATAAACCTGGGTTCAGTCCCTAACCTTGAGGCTGGAGGGGTCGAGGGGAATCACCAAGCTTGAACTGGGAAAAAAAAAACAACCAAACCACCCCTCAGCTGGTGAAGGAGGCAGAGCCCTGGAGGGATCATATGATGTGGGGCTTTGATCCGGTGTCACGTTCTTGCAGCTGATGTGTTTGCATGATGCTCAACCCAGTGACTTGGGGAGAGAAAATCTGATGCATCAATGGGGCTCAAACACATTGTGACAAACCAAGTGCCAAGGGTCCCCCCTCCTCCCCTCCTGTTGGCTCTGGCTCCTGACCCTTCTGGGAATCTGCCCCTTCCCAAGGTGTCTTAAAGAAAAAAGTCACTGCCGTGGCCCAATCTGCCACTGGGTTTGAAAAAACCCCTGAGTTGGGGGTAATGGGAGATGAAGTCACCCTTGGGGTAGTGGTGGCTGGGTGGTAGCCCCACCTCTGGTTGTGTTTGTAGGAGCTGGGGGTCATAAGTGACATCTGTGGGGAGGGAAGGTCATAAATAACATCTGGTGGGGTATAAATGACATCTGAGGGGTCATAAATGACATCTGGAAGAGTACAAATCACATCTGTAAGGGTATAAATGACATCTGGAAGGGTATAAATGCCATCTAGGGGGGCTATAAATAACATCTAGGGGCCTATAAATAACAGTTGGGTGCTTTTGCTGGTGAAAGCCACTTGGATATGTGGAAGGGAGAAGCAGAGGCAGCTCTGATTCATCAGCCAACATGGATGGCTCCTGTGTTGTGATGCTGAAGAGGGCTCGAGTGTCCATATGGAAAGGTTGGACATGGAACATCTCCAGGCTGGCTGGCCAGGAGGTGCTGGCTCTGTCCCCCCAAGCTGCTCTCCCACCAGACTGAGAGCTTGGTTTCCAGTCAAGCTGCTTCTGTGTGCCCTTGTCCTCAGGCATCCTTGTCCTCTTATGTGGACCCCTCTGGAGTTTGTGTCTCTCCAGGCAGGGGGAAGGATGGGAGGGAGAGCAGCTGGGGGACTGTCACCAGGTGGGGTGGTGACACCACCTCCTGAAATCCCTCTGCTCCCTTTGTCTTCTCCTCCCTTCCCTGCTCTGTGACCTTGGTGGAATGAGCTGGACTTTCCCAGGCCTGGTGAGCTGGATGTTTCTCCAGGAGCATCTTTTCCTTCTCCTTAGGAGCTGCTGTGGGTATTTTGGGAGCAGAGGGCAGCAGGGTGGTGGCTGAAGGAGGAGAGGGACCAGCAGAGATCCCCCGTGGTTTAAATGTGAATTCTGCATTCTCCCAAGCTCAGCTTGTAGTTTTTCCTTCCTCAGTTTCCCCTTTCGGGACCTAAACAGGGTAGAAGTGTTAAATTTGGACACAGGAGAGATCTTCCCCCGTGTGCCCGTCCTGCAGCCCCTGAGCATGTTTGCTGCTTTAAATCCAGCCCCAGCTGAGAGCTTTGCTGACACCTTTCCAGGTTCTTGATTGCTTCCTCCCAGAAAGCGAGGATGGGAGGCAGGAGATGGAGCTCAGAGCATCCCTCCTCCTCCTAACCCTTTGTGGTGCTGATGGGGGGACCTGGTGTCCTCCAGAGCTCTTCATTCATCCCCAACAATCGTTTCCCAACCCCTCCCTGGGGGGATTCTGTCTTCCCCTGGGATGGATGGGAACCTTTGGGCAAGGATTAAACCCCAGGAGCTTCCCCATCTCTGCCCCTTCCCTGGGAGGGCTGAGTCCAGCACCACGTCCCTTCCATCTGCTGCAGCTTCTGAGCCATCAGTGCAAAGGGACGTGGTGGGCCAGGCCCCCCCTGTGTCACCCTGTGGGGGGGGGACATGGATTTGTCACTGGGTGCAGTCAGGAGCCCCAGGCTCAGCCAGGGAGTTGGGTGCAGTATCAGGGCTCAGGGTGATGGTTCTTGGTCATAGGGTTGAGGCCCTACAAGGGGTTGGACACCAAGGCACCCACTGGGACCACGGAACTGGGAATACTGGTCAAGGAGACACCCAGGGATGTGGTGGGAGATGCAGGAGGTGTCATGCCAGGAACAATCCAGTGGTGCTGTCCCCCTCCCTGCACCCTGTGGGGAGGTGCTGGATGCTCTCAAATGGTTTCTGGAGCCACCAACCCTGAGACAAACTGCTCCTTCCCTGGCCCTGCTGTGGGTCCTTCTCCAGGCCACCTGCATGGGTGGCATCAACGTGGGGTTTACCTGGAGGGGGTGGATGGTGCAAACACCTCACTGGCTCAGCAGCACCAGGGAGGTTGTCAGGAGCTCTGGGAGACCCTGGTCTGACTTCTGAAAAGGAAGGGAAAAAAAAAAAAGCACATTGAAGAAAATGAAGGTCATGAGGACTAAGTCAAGATGGTGGCTCTCCATCCCTCAGTGACAAGGGGTTTCTCTTTCTCTCCAGCCTGGAAAGCTCCTGGTTGTCAGCTGATCTGCCTCCTCTTTGAAGGGTGGTTAAGTATTTTGGGCAGACGAATTTTTGATTAAATTCCCTTTTTGATGATAGAAATGAGGGGAAATCCCTTTCTGGGATGGGTTTGGGTTATTCCCAAAGGCTGCAGACCTTGGGGTTGATGTAAAATGCTGGGGAAATGAGTTGGGAAAGCTTTGCTGACCTCACTGGGTCCCCATGCCCTGTGGGTCTATGGCTTTGGGCTGGTTCTGGCTGGGCTCATCCCATGGTACCAGCAGGGAGGTGGACTGCAAATGTTGGGTGTGCTCATGGCATCATTTCTGGAACAATCCTGGATCTTCTCTGGGTGACACCACCCTCACCAGGCTTTAAACTGGAAGAAGGGAAATTTAGGTTGAATATGAGGAAGAAATTGTTGTGAGGGTGCTGAGCCCCTGGTTGCCCAGGTCACCCCCAGAAGCTGTGGCTGCCCCATCCCTGGCAATGTTGAAGGTTGGATGGGGCTGGGAGCCCCCTGGGCTGGGGGAGGTGTCCCTGCCCATGGCAGGGGGGGCACTGGGGGGGCTTTAAGGTCCTTCCAACCCAACCAAATCCCACCCAACCCACTGTATGATTCTGTTGGGACTGCAGTGACTGAGCACCAAGCTGAAGGCATCAGCCATGTAAAAACTGCTCAGATCAGAGCAAAACCCAAACAAAAGGCACGGGTGTGTCTGAAGAGTCCAGTGAATGAGCACAGGACATTCCCCAGCCCTGTCCCCATCCCCGATGAGGATTTTCCAGCCACCTGCTGGCAGCTGCCATGCTGGAGCCATGAGAGATTTCTCTGAATGAGTCCTCGTTGGGAAATGAAACCTCGTTGGGTCAGGCTTGAAAGAATAAATTCAAGCAGCTCCTCTGGAGGAGCTGGATCCAGGAAAAGATGTGGACCAGACAGGGTTGCCTGGCAACGGATGCAGCCGACAGCCCAAAATAGCTTTTGGAAGAGGAATGGGGCCTGGCAGAGGAAGAACTTTCTTCAAGGGTGAAAAATTAGCAAGGTGAGGTTGAGGGAGGGTGAGGCTGCTTGGGAGAGGGGGTGGGATTTACTGCCTGGGCTGAAGCTGCTCCTGGGGAAAGGTTTGGGATTGTGAGAATTGGGTCAAAAAGGTGGAGGTTTGTCTGAAGGAGGAACCTGTGGTTGGTTGAGGGAAAGGAGAGCAGGAGATGGCTCTGGAAACCACAACCTATGGTTGGGCTGAAGGAAAGGAATGCTGAAGGTGGCTCTGGAAAGCCATGGGGGAGTTTTAATTTGCTTCCAGTGGGAGGTATATCCTGCATGGTCTGTTTGGTATCACCCATCCTGGTAGGGTCTGTCCACCCAGGCTTGGGGGTTGGCTGCCCCAGGGACTCAGCTGGTGGGTCCTTTGTGTGATGGCACTTCTGAGATGCCACTTGGGTCTTGGATGAGCTTTGAACTGAAGGAGAAAGCCCCCAAGGTGATGCTGGGGTGGGGGAGGTCCCCAGGCATGGCACCATCGTTGGTCCAGGGGCTGGTGATCAGCCTGGTGTCCCCTGGGAAGTAGGGATGGAGTGAAGAGTGAAGGATTGGGAGAGGCATTTTCCCAAGATGTGGAATTTCCTGGGGGGTTTCTGGGCCTTCTCCCCAGCTGGTGAAGCTCCACCATCCCAGCTGGGGTGGGAGCTGCCAGACAGATCCCAGTTCTCCCAGTATGGAGAGGAGGAACGTGGTGCTCTCCCAGCTTGGGCAGCTCCAGCCCAGCAAAGTGGATTTTCCTGATGCTCCAAAGCTTTTCCAGGTCGAGGTGTCCCTGATGTCACCCATTAGTGAATCCACAGTGGGTCAAAAAATTCCCCTGCCTGCCCCCACCCAACCCCCTGCTCATGAGATCTGGTGACATCAGTTTTGGAGGTGAGGTGGTTGGGGCAAACTGGTGTCACTGGTGGAACTGTGTGGCTGCTGGGGGGTGGGTATGGCTCTCCCCAGCCAAGGCTGGTCCATGATGAAGGTGGAGCAGATGGAAATGTTGTAAAGCTGTCTGGGAAGAGTTAGCTGCAGGATCCCAGGCTTTCTGAGTCCCTCCTGATGGTGTCAGGGGACAGAGGGACAGGCACGGTGTTTGTCACTGTGTCCCTTTGGAGCCCTCGTGGGGCTGAGCCCGGGTTCTGCCAAGGGGCAATGGGGCTGGGAGGGCAGGGCCTTGGTTGGTGATGGATGTGGGGTCACCAGGGCTGCTGAGGTTGTTGGAGGATGAAAGAAGTGTCACAGCAATGTGGTTGGCTCTGTCCCTTGTCCCCATCCTCTGCAGCCCAGGGATTCATAGAATCAGAGAATCATTTGGGTTGGAAGGGACCTCTGAAGGGCACCCAGTCCAAACCCCCTGCAGTGTCAGGGACACCCTCACCCAGATCAGGGTGCTCAGAGCCTCCTCAAACCTCACCTTGAACACCTCCAGGGATGAGGCCTCAACCACCTCCCTGAGCAACCTGGAGTTCCTTCCTGTGGCTCATGGGAATCTCTTCTCCAGGAATGGTTGGACTCAGTGATCTTAAGGGTCTTTTCCAACGGGAATGGTTCTGTGCATGCTCAACCAGGGTGATGCTCCTGCTCCATCAGTCATGGAGAAGGTGGTATTTAGCATCCCCAAGGCATGGGGTGCTGGAGACCCTTCTCCCTTGGGTGCTCCCACCAGGACCAGGTCACCTCTGGGGCACAGCAAACCCAACTCCTCCTCTGGTGTCCCCTTCCCCACCCAGGTCCTGTGGATGAAGAAGGGGTGAGGTCCAAGCTGTAGCTCACAGGTGCCATTCCCTGAGGGACATTGATCACCTCACCCCTCGGGGCCCCTCGGAGCTGTCCCCATGCCAAAGAACAGCAAAGTGACCCAGAGGGAGCACAGCAGTGAGCATGTCACCGAGTCAGTGGCCGACTTGTTGGCCCACGAGGAGCCCGTGGACTACAAACGCAGTGTCCTCAACGTGACGGGAGAAACCTGGGACAAGCAGAAGGATGGAGAGGAGGACCTGGATGCTGAGAACCGCCCAGCCTGGAACAGCAAGCTGCAGTACATCCTGGCCCAGATTGGCTACTCGGTGGGGCTGGGCAACGTCTGGCGCTTCCCCTACCTCTGCCAGAAGAATGGAGGAGGTGAGAGATGGGGCAGGGAAAGGGGGGATGGCTCAATCCTGCCTTGCTGCACCTCGGGGTGGGGATCCCAGAGTAGGACAAGGGGTTATTTGGGGCTTGGAAGGTGGGGAGGGGGCAGCTGGGAGCTGGGAGCTGGTGCCAGCACATTGGTGCAGAGATGGAAGAACCTCCAGGATGGAGTTGGGTCCTTCCTCAAAGGTGTCCACTCTGCTCTGAACTCATAGAATCACAGAGTTCTTGTTGGAAAAGATCTGCAAGATCATCCAGTCCAACCACCCCCCAGGCCACCCCCAGCCCATGTCCCTCAGCACCACATCTCCAGGCTCTGAAACCCCCCCAGGGATGATGGGGACTCCAGCCCTGCCCTGGGCAGCCTGGGGCAGTGTTTAATAACCCTTTTAGGGAAGAAGTTTCTTCTAAAATCCAATCTCAATCTCTCCTGGTACAGCTTGAGACCATATCCCTCTTGTCCTGAAGTCCAGATGAATCCCAGGACTTCTTGCTGCAGCCCCCAGTTCTTGTTGGAGAAGTTTGGAAACTGAGGGGGAAAAAGGAACAAAAGGAAGAGAATTTTTTCCCATCTCCTTATGTCCTGGAGCCACATTGTGTAGGCTCCAGCCCCTTCCCAAACCCTCCTTCCAGCCAACCCATCCTCACATCCCACCCCCAGCCCCTCCTTGGGCTTCCAGGAGCTCCCCTCTAGTCCAGAGCTTTTCCACCCTTCCTGACCCTGATGGATTGCTCATTAATCCAAACCCAGCCATCAGGCCTCTCCTCCTCAATGGGAAGCAGCTCCTTGCCAAGGGGCATTGAAGGGAACCGAGATCAGCCAAGGTTTCCCGTCCACTCGTTGGGTTCCTGGCTCTGCAGCAGCCCTGGCAAACCTGCAACCTTCTCAATAATTAAAACATCTCTGGTGTCATCTTCCCCATGAGTCATCCTCTCAAGCCAAGCCCCGTGCAGTCAGCACTTCCCACCCCAAGGCTGTTCTCCCCTCCAGCACCTTCCTGGAGGGATCAGAATGTGCTCCTGCATCCCAGCATCATCCCGGCTGCTCGGACATTTTGCTCCCAGTTGTCCCAGGCTGCTGCAGCTTCATCCTCACTGGTTCTTCTCCTGGGCTGGGTTCTGGGGTCTCCATGGAGGTGTTGGAGTGATTCCAGAGGAGGCCCTGGAGCTGCTGGGAGGGCTGGAGCAGCTCTGGAGTGAAGGGGAGAGAGTTGGGGGTGTTCAGCCTGGAGAAGAGAAGGTTCTGGGGAGACCTTAGAGCACCTTCCAGTGCCTGAAGGGATCCAGGAAAGCTGGGGAGGGACTTGGGACAAGGGCCTGGAGGGATGGGACAAGGAGGAATGGTTTTAAGATGAAAAATGGTTGATTAGATCAGGCATTTGAAAGAAATTTTTTTGGTGTGAGGGTGCTGAGCCCCAGGTTGCCCCCAGAAGCTGTGGCTGCCCCATCCCTGGCAGTGTTGAAGGTTGGATGGGGCTGGGAGCACCCTGGGCTGGGGGGAGGTGTCCCTGCCCATGGAATTGGAACCAGACCATCTTGAAGACCCCTCCTAACCCAACTAACCCATTCTGTGGTTCTCCACTTCTCACCCATCACTCCCACCTCGCTGTCAGGACACTCAGCTCCAGACACTCCTTGCAGGCTGCATCACTTTACAGCATCACTGCTTGGAGCAGCAGCAGCTGCCACAGGTCCTGCCCATGCCCAGGGGCTGGTGGCTGTCACTCAGGTGGAAATCAAGGTAGGAATTTGCTCAAAGTGCCTTTGGCTCCCCTGTGGGATCCAACCACGTGTGCTCCTCAGCCTGGTCCTGGCAGGAGGCTGGAGCAACTCATCAGCATGAGTCATCCCATCCTTCCCAGGGGTTTGGTCATGCTTCAGGAGCTGATGAGTCCTCTCCAGCCTTGTCAATTAGGCAGAGATTAACTGTGGATCTAATTAGGTTCCTACCCCTACTGGAGGATCTCACTCCATGCTGGGCAGCACATGGTGAACACTGCTGGTGGGGATGTGGGGGGCCATGGGGTGGGGTTGTGCTCAGACATACGTGTGCAGGCAAGACCTGGGCAAGCAGGAGGGCTCCTGCCTGAACATCTGGCTGAGGTGGCTGAGAACATGTCCCGTTGGGTTGGCTTGTGGAGGTGGCACCTTGGCTTGTGGAGGTGGCACCTTGCACGTGGGCCCAGGTGCCCATGTGGATGTGGTGTGTCTTCAGGCACACTGGGTCTGTCCCACAGGTACCCCTCCTGGCAGGGGATGTTTCACCTTTCCCTTCCACACTTGGCTCTTTGCTCCTCTCCACGTTTGTCTCTGCTACCTGTGGCAGAGGAACTGGTGGATGAACAGAGGCTGTCCCAGCTCTCTCCCTGTCTGTCCCATCTGTCCTTGACATGCTGAGCTTTCTCTCTCCTGCCAGGTGCCTACCTGGTCCCATACCTGGTTCTGCTCATCATCATTGGGCTCCCTCTCTTCTTCCTGGAGCTGGCAGTGGGGCAGAGGATCCGTCGGGGCAGCATTGGGGTCTGGAACTACATCTGCCCTCGCCTGGGGGGCATCGGCTATGCCAGCTGCCTCGTGAGTGCACCCATGGGTCCCTCTGGGTCCCTGCCTCTGGGGGTGGGGGGTGTCCTGGGAGGAGCCCCATGTGGATATTTGGGAGGTCAAGGGGAACTTTTGCAGCTCTACCCCTGGATCTAGGGCTGGGTGGGAATGGGACCATCCCCTGGACCCTGCCCAGCTGGAGGGGTGTTGGGCACAGTGCCACTGCCCTGGGATTTAATGCCACGTCCTCCTCCCTCTCCCCAGGTCTGTTTTTTTGTCGGTCTCTATTACAACGTCATCATTGGTTGGAGCATCTTCTACTTCTTTAAGTCCTTCCAGTACCCTCTTCCCTGGAGCGAGTGTCCCATCGTGACAAATGGCTCAGTGGCTGGTAAGGAGTGGCCACCAGCATGGCATGGAGCATGGGTGACACTGGGGACCAGCACCATCTGTAGCTCATCACAGGTTGGGGGCACCAGAGGCTGAGGTGTCTCCTGGGGCACTGAGTCCTCTCTTCTCCAACTCCTGTGGTCACCTGGAGACATTTAACTTGGGCTGGATGAGGCTCTCCCATGCTCTGCCCCTGGGGGTCTTTCCATGATGTTGGAGTTTTCTGGCAGCTTGGGGATCCTGAGCTTGGGTCTCCAGGCTGCCTGGGTGCTCAGGGACAGAAGGTGACCCAGGACCACCTGGCTGCTCAGTTGGTTCTGGACTGAGACTCTGATGGTGTTTAATGGTGTCTGTGCATCTCCTTGGGTCACTCAGGGAGAATTTATCCAGATGCCTGTGTTGAACATCTGATCTTCACCTGATGATGACTTCATGTCTTGTCTCTTTTTTGTCCTCCTAAAAATGAGCCCCATTAACTCCTGTCCCAGGTGTGTGCCCTTCCCTGGCCAGCTCCTCATTGGACATTAATTGATCTGAGAATCACAGGCTCATTAAGGTTGGCAAAGCCCTCTTAAGATCATCAAGTCCAACTATCAACCCAAGCCCACCGTGCCCACTAAACCATGTCCTGAAGCACCACATCTACACCTTTCTTTGAACACCTCCAGGGTTAGAGAACTCCACCTCTGCCCTGGGCAGCCTGTTCCCCGAGGAGATGGTGGGTGACACTTCCCCAGACCCCTCACAGTCTCCTGGCTCTGCTTGGTTGCAGTTGTGGAGACCGAATGTGAGAAGAGCTCGGCCACCACCTACTTCTGGTACCGGGAGACTCTGGATATCTCCAACTCCATCTCGGAGAGTGGGGGACTCAACTGGAAGATGACCGTGTGTCTGCTGGTGGCCTGGAGCCTTGTTTGCTTGGCCATGATCAAAGGCATCCAGTCCTCGGGGAAGGTGGGTGTAGGTGGCCACCAAGGTGTCCTCAGGGGAGGAACCTCCTGCCTGGACCACGCTCTCCTGCCCTGATCTGGGGTGGCTACAGGGGTCCCACAGCTTCCCCATTGCACTGCCTGAGGAGCAGAGCTCACCCTGGGGGGGGACACCCTCCCTGCTCACCCCTCTAGAGCTGTCCTTGGGCTGGGTGGGGAGGTGAGTGTGGAGGTGAAGGAGATTGTCCTCATCCCTCTCCTTGCCCCAGGTGATGTACTTCAGTTCCCTCTTCCCCTACCTGGTGCTGGTTTGCTTCTTGGTGCGGGGACTTCTGCTGCGTGGGGCTGTGGACGGCATCATGCACATGTTCACACCCAAGGTAAGAACCTCCAAGCCCAGAAGACTGAGCAGGTTCTCCTTTTGGCTCGTCCCACCTTTTTTTTAACCCTTTCCAACCTCGCAACCAACCCCAAGCTACCTGGGAGATCCTGAGGTCATCAGGATGTGTCAGCAGCACCCTGAACATGGAATATGGCCGGGACAGCCAAGAGCTCCATCACCTCACCACCCTGGAGCTTCTTAGTGTCTCTCCTGTCACCTTTGGGTGCCCAGACACCAGGGTGGGGGCATGAGGGTGCCCAAGGTGATGTATTTAAGGACTTCATGAGAAGATGCCCATGGCAGGGGGTTGGATGATCGTTAAGGTCCCTTCCAACCAGAGCCATTCTATGGCATGAATCTGTTGTCAGGCTGCAAAACCTCTGCTGGTGGTCTGCATCTCTTAATTACCCAGCTAATTAATTAATTAAGCAGAAATAGAGATGAATCAGCTCAGCCAGCAAGGCTGGTAGAAGATATTAATTATGATCTCTTGATGAACAAGGCAGGGAGACACTCAGGAGAAGGGGAATGTGTCGGGGGGGATGGGAGGTTGAACAGCCCCACCAGCTGAGATGTTTGATGTCAAGTTCTCCAGCTGCTCTGGAGGCAGGAGGTGGTCAGGGGAGGAGGATGGAGACCCATGGCTGGGTGGCTCCTTTGGGTTAGGGGGACAGGGACACCAGTTCCTCAGGGCAGATGGGTGGTCCACCAGGAAGCTGTGGGGCTTTGTACGGGGAGATCTGGCACCCAGTTTGGGCTTCAGGGCAGATGGTGCACCCAGAGATGTGGTCAGGTCAAACCTTCACCTGCCCTTCTCTGTGCCTCAGTTTCTCCCTGTGGGAAACAGAAGGTGGCCCTGGGGGTGCTGGGTCATGCAAGACCTGATCCTGGTAGATCACAGCGTGTCCCCCAAAATCCAGGTTGGAGGTGCAGAACCTTCTCATTTAGCTCTGACCCCACTGGGCTAAGCTGTGGGGCCATCAAACTACCTGACATCTTCTTCTGTCTCCTCTCCAAGCTGGACAAGATGCTGGACCCCCAGGTGTGGAGGGAGGCAGCTACTCAGGTGTTCTTTGCCCTGGGCCTGGGCTTTGGAGGGGTCATTGCCTTCTCCAGCTACAACAAGCAGGACAACAACTGCCACTTCGATGCCACGCTCGTCTCCTTCATCAACTTCTTCACATCTGTCCTGGCCACCTTGGTTGTGTTTGCTGTGCTGGGCTTCAAAGCCAACATCATGAATGAGAAATGTGTGGTGGAGTAAGAGGATTTGCTTTTTCACTCTTTGGGGTGGGCAGGAATGCTCCTGGTTGTGGTGGGTCTGGAGGCAACAGAGTGAGTTGGGTGATCCCGTGTTCTGGTGGACTCAGGTTCCTGGTGGTCAAGATCTGGATCTCCAGAGATGGCCAAACTGAGGCAGTTGAGTATTCATCTCCTCCAACCTAAAACCCAGCTCTGCTCCTAGCCTGCAAACTGGGGGTAAATCCAACAGGTCTGGTCCCATCACCTGGATTCCCCCTGCTTTCCACTCATCATAGGGTCCATCTGTCTGCAAGGCTGAGGGTGCTGCTGGGCTGTGCCCCAGAAGCTGTTGGAGGAGGGGGGATTTGCACACCATGTAGGGAGCTGCACCCATAAAAATCCAGCCCATGCAGTGGAGCCTGTTCCCTGGTGGGCCTCCATCTGTCTCCTCTGTCATGTGGCCTGATGCAATGGGAAACGGACACCTTGGGAAACTGCAACAAGGTCACAGAACCCCAGACTGGTTTGGGTTGGAAGGAACCTTAAAGCTCCCCCAGTGCCCCCCCTGCCATGGGCAGGGACACCTCCCACCAGCCCAGGGTGCTCCCAGCCCCATCCAACCTTCAGCACTGCCAGGGATGGGGCAGCCACAGCTTCTGGGGGCAACCTGGGGCTCAGCACCCTCACACCAAACAATTTCTTCCTCATATTCAACCTAAATCTTCCCTCTTCCAGTTTAAAGCCATTCTCCCTCATCCCATCCCTCCAGGCCCTTGTCCCAAGTCCCTGCCCAGGTCCTTTGACCTGGGTAACAGGACCTGGTGATGCTCATCATGCCAGGGGCAAAGAGCGTCCATGGTCAGGCCCAATCCTTCACCCTGGAAGGAAAGGAACATCTCGGGGTGACTGGGCTCTGCTCTCCCTTAGGAACACCGAGAAGATCTTGGGCTACCTGAACACCAACGTGCTGAGCCACGACCTCATCCCACCTCATGTGAACTTCTCTCACCTCACTGCCAAGGACTACAATGAGATGTACAAAGTGATCATGACAGTCAAAGAGGGGCACTTCAAAGAACTGGGTTTGGATGCCTGCCTGTTGGAGGATGAACTCAATAAGGTACCTTGGTGGCCTTCCTAGGAGGACCAGGATGTCACCTACCCCATTGCCTGTTTGTGGTAGGAACTGCTTTACTTGGCAGAGGGATCTGGAAAGCTGTGGGAAAGCCTGGGATCTGGAAAATACCCTGGTTAGAGACCTTCCAGGGATGGGGAGTCCCTGTCCCTGTGGTCTTCCTCAGCATGGGATAGGGGAAAGGTCTGCCCATAGCAAGTCCAGGGGGGTCATCACCTCTTCCAGGCTGGCTTTGAGGAAGGATTTTTCTCTCCTCAAAAAGTGGAGTGCAGCAGGGGAGACCTGAAGCAGGCAGGTTCTCGTAGGCTGTGTCCCTGATGTGTTTCTCCTCATCTTTTGGTCTTCTCTCCCCCTGAACAGTCTGTGCAAGGCACTGGCCTGGCCTTCATTGCCTTCACAGAAGCCATGACCCACTTCCCAGCTTCCCCCTTTTGGTCTGTCATGTTCTTCCTGATGCTGATAAACCTGGGCCTGGGCAGCATGATCGGGACCATGTCGGGCATCACCACCCCCATCATCGACACCTTCAAGGTGCGGAAGGAAGTGTTCACAGGTGAGGTCTTTTCTCCTGATGCCTCCTGGGGAAGGGGTGGAGGGTCCCCATTGCCCTGGGGAGTCACTCCAGAAGAGTGTGGACATGGTGGATGTGTCTGCTGGGTCCTGCTAATGGAAGGGATGAACTTTGTGGTGAGGACTTGGTTCTTCTTGGGGTGCCCTGCTGACCATGCCCTTTTGCTCCTCACAGTTGGTTGCTGCATCTTTGCCTTCCTGGTGGGACTGATCTTTGTGCAGCGCTCTGGGAATTACTTTGTCACCATGTTTGATGATTATTCAGCCACGCTGCCACTCACCGTCGTGGTCATCCTGGAGAACATTGCTGTGGCCTGGATTTATGGCACCAAGAAGTAAGTTTGTCCAACTTGATCTAAAAGGTCTTTTCCAACCGAAATGACTTTAGGATTGACTCGCTGACTTTTCCCCCAGAGGTCAGCTCTGATGGAGGGCATGTCCCAGGGGCAGCTGCCTTAGAGAGGCAGGAACTTGGTTCCCCTTGGTCCTTGCCCTGCTCTTGGTGTAACCCAGCTCTAGGTCCTTCTAGTGGGTATCTACTGCTGGTTGTGGTGCACTTGTGATTACCCTTTTGTCTCAGCTTTCCAGGTCCTTCTGGAAGGAGACCTTGTCCCTCCTGAGCCTGTTGTTGTTCTTGAGTTGGCCAGAGAAAAGGAGGTTCTGGCTAATGCTCAAATGACCTTTTCTTGGGAAACGGGGAACCTCAAAGGAGGTTCCCAACCCATCCTACAGGCTTGAGGGACACTGAGATGCTTGCTTAGATCCCCTTGATTCTTTTCAGGCTCTGTCTTGAGCATAATTCCCAAGGGGGGCAGCTGGGAGCGGGATTCTCACTTGGAGGTGGGGAAGGGAATGGCTCCATCTCTCCTCATCAGGTTCATGCAGGAGCTGACAGAAATGTTGGGTTTCCGGCCCTATCAGTTCTATTACTACACCTGGAAGTACGTCTCCCCCATCTGCATGGCCGTGCTCATGACCGCCAGCATCATCCAGCTGGGAGTCAGCCCGCCAGGATACAGTGCGTGGATCAGGGAGGAGGTGAGCACCATTCTCTCCCCAACAGCCACCTCCACTCCAGGTCCAGGCTGAGCAGGAGACCTGCAGACCCCCCTGCTCATTCATCCCAGCTCTGCTCTCCTCCCCTCTCCTGCTGGGAGATCTCCTGCCTGTGGCCACTCATCCTCTGTGAGCCCATCAGGTTTGTCCACACTGCCCAGAGGCTTCCAGCCAGCTCTGATCATCAGCTGAAGTCTGAGCTTGGATTTTGAGTTGCTTCCACAGCTACACACAGTGTGCAGGACCAGGTCCTTTCCCTTGATTTGAACCCACCTGCTGCTAGCTTCACGTGGTGCCCCTGAGGATGATGCTTGGCAGGAGGCAGCAGGACTTGCCTGGCACCAAGGAGATGTTGCTCCTGGTGTGCACCACCTTTGTGGCTGTGGCTGCCCCATCCCTGGCAGTGGTGAAGGTTGGATGGGGCTTGGAGCACCCTGGGCTGGTGGGAGGTGTCCCTGCCCATGGCAGGGGGGGCACTGGGGGGGCTTTAAGGTCCCTTCCCACCCAAACCAGCCTGGGATTTGATGCAACATTTCCTTGACACTGACATCTGTCTTTTCCAGGCTGCAGAGAAGTTCCTTTTCTACCCAACCTGGGCCATGGCCATCCTCATCTCCCTGATCATCCTGGCTTCTCTCCCTCTGCCCTTGGTCTTCATCCTCCGGCAGTTCCACCTGGTGTCAGATGGCTCCAACGCCCTCTCCGTCACCTACAAGAAGGGTCGGATGATGAAGGACATCTCCAATTTGGAAGACAACGATGAGACCCGCTTCATCTTGAGCAAAGTGCCCAGTGAGACCCCTTCCCCCATGCCTACCCACAGGTCCTACCTGGGGCCCGGCAGCAACTCCCCCATGGAAATGAGCAATGCCCCCAACGGACGCTACGGCAGTGGGTACCTCCTGGCCAGCACCCCTGAATCTGAACTGTGATGCCTGCCTGCCGACCACCCCCACCAGGAGAGGAGGGCACTGGGGAGTGGGTCCTGGCTCTCCAGGCTGGCAAACTCATCACTAAGGAAGACAGAAGAAGAAGAAGAAGAAGAAGCAGAAGCAGAAGAGCAGCAAACCCTCGTCAAATCGAAACCCAAAGCGTCCGTTTCCAAGGTGACCATCAAGAAGAAGGGACTGCAGGAGGGGCAGGACAACTCTTGGCTGAAAGGCAGGACCACCCCCTGGCTCACCTTTTGGGGTAGGGAGGAGGAAGGAGAGACGCTGTGGTATCTTTCTGAGAGTTTTTGTCCAATCTGAAGCAAAGAATCTCTCTTTTTTCTTTTTTTTCGAAGCAGCTGATGGTTGGAAAAAGGACCTGGCATCAGGTGGGAAGCCAACCACACTTCCTCCTGCCGCCCAGGAGCTCCTCCCTCCCTGTCTGTTGTCCTTGAGCTGGGAGGAGTCCATGGCCTTATTCCAACAAGCACAATTAACCATCAATGTTCATAGCACAAGAAGATGCTGCTGGTGTCACTATCGTTGTTGTTGTATCTCCCGTAGGTTTTTAGAGCTGTGGACACCCTCTCCAGATAACCCCCAGATTTGGACCAGGGTTGGCAGGGCTGGCTGAGACATTGTGGTGTGGGAGATGGTGGAGCCTTGGGATCTGTTTGGTTACCACCAGCATGGGGCTGTGGGTCCTTCTGAGACAGAGATGTCACATCCATGGGACAATGTGGTCAGCCTGGTTCGGTGGTGTTTGTGCTGAGAGGCAGAAGAGTCTCTGACATGAGGGTGGTTGGGGTGTGTGAGCATGTGTGGGGCCTGCAGAGGTCAGGAGTGCTCTCCTGGCATTACTCCTGGTGTGTGGGATGAGCTGCTGAACCAAAATCCCTGGCATGGTGATGGTGCCCTCTCTTTAGATGTCCCAGAGGGACAAGCAGAGAAGCTGTGGGGCATCCTGTCCTGGTTTAGCTCTCAGGAAACCGCCCCTGACCTTCCCTCCCTTGCACCCACCAGCCAAGGTGATCCGGGCAGGGATGGTCTCTGGACACGTCCTCATTTCTCACAGCTCCACGCCAGGATCATGTCACCTCCTGTTGTATCTCCATGGGAGCTCTCCAGCCTTCCATAGGGGTGACCAGCTCCTAGGGACAAAAGGGCTCTGCTGAGAAGCAGTTGTTGGGGTTCCAGTGTCCTCTCTAGCCCTTGATCCAGGCTGGTGAACATTTGGTAGAACCCAGGGGACTTCTTTGTGCCCACCCAGGTTCGTGGGGACCAGACTGATGTGAGCTCATGTTGTGTCTCCCCAAGCTGGTTAGGAAAGGTTGGAATCTCCCAGCTCCAAGTCTCTCCCAGTGGGTTTGAGGGTCTTTCCCTGAATTCTACACATGGACAAGCAATTCTGTGAAGGGCACCAGGATGAGGTGGCATCTTCCTCTTTTCCCCAGGGGGACAGGGGAGCAGCAGCCTGCTTGCACCCTCTCTCCCTCTCAGGACATTGTTATGGCCTCCAAAAGCTGAGGGAGCTCTTCATCCTTGGTCCTGCTGGCCTTGGCTCATGTGTGATGGTATTTCAAGCCAGCATGAAGGTCAAATCTGTGACTGCTTGACCACAGACCCCTCTCTCCTCTGCCTTCCTCTCAGTGGGTTTTCTGCCCCCCTCAGCTGGGAGGTGAAGGCACCTGGTCCAACCTTGACTTCTCTCAGCATCCCTGGGCTCAGGAGGTGTCCCTCCCAGTGATGTTGATCTTGTGGGTTGTGATCTTTTATTTATAATCCTTCTCCATGGCTGACCTGCAGCCTCTTCCTGGACAATTAGCTCAGGCCCTTCATTAATCATTTCTCCAGAGGGAAACCAAAGGCATGGACTGAACCGGAGCAGCTCAGTCTTTGATGACTCTGAGAAGCACCAGCCCCATGCAGGATCAGCCCTTTGTCTCTCCTCCAATGCTTCCCCCTTCACCATCCCCTCCATTTCCTTTCTCCTTCCCCTGCCCTTGCCAGGGGGATGCAGAAATAACCCCCCCATCCCCCCGGTGTCACCTCCCAATAGGAGAAGCACAAACCCCGTGGCATTTCCTCATCAGTAGAAAAGATGTTCCTTCCATCCTTCAGTTCTGCCACCCAACCAGCAAACGAGAGGAGGAGCCACATTATTGCCCAGCATCACCTTCAGAATATCCCTGATTCCACCTCCCCCATATCCCCCATTCCCACCATGGCTCCCATGGAGTTGTGGGAGCAGGACACCTTCCCATCCACGATGCTCCTTGAAGCCTGGGGAGAAGGCTCCAGCCTTCCATCATCATCATTCCCAAACCAGCCAGGGAGGCCTTGGCATTCCTCCCCTCTTCTTGCAGCGTCCATAAGAGGCCAAATCGCTAAGAAAGTAAAAAAAAAAAGTTCTAATATATATATATATATATAAAAATATATATTAAAAATATATACAGAGAGAGGAGATGGAAACCTAACCCTGAGAGTCTCAAGTTGTATTGTATATTTATTCTGTAAATGTCTTTGTAAATGCTGTGAAATGACAAAACCAGATTCCAAAGTGGCCCATGCCCTGCTTCCATGCCCAGTGCTTCTACAGATCAGTTCTCATTGTATAACAGGACATATTTCATATTTTTACTGTTTTATTTCTCAGGGCTGGTGGGTGGCTGTGGCCATGTGCCCCCCCCCAGCCCTGGGAGCTCCAATAGAGAGGAGGAGCAGGACCAGGACCACCAGGAGGGCCACCACCTTCATTTTTAGCTGTGGAAACCCCATATTTCCTCATGGTGTTTGCTCACTGTTAGACACAAGGTATTGGTGGGGGTTGGGGTGGGGGTGATGNTGGGGTGGGGGTGATGGGGAGGTTTTTTGGGGGGGTGTGTGTTTCAGTTGGAAGTGCTCCATCTCATCACGTGTCCATCCCTGGGTGGTGTGGGTGTTGGTGTGTGTGGGTGTTGTGCTCAGGAGTCACTTCTCACTGTTCTTGGTCACTGGGGGACCCTGGGGGGTGGTGGTGGTCAGTTTCTCCTGGTTTCCCTCCACTCATCCTTTTGGGGTCCCCAGGTCGGGCCCGATGCCCAGTGGCTTTTAGTCCTGGAAATCACTTTTCCCCCCCCTCTTTTTCTCCCCAGCAGCACATGGAATAGCTGCTGGTTGTGTGCACAGGAACTCTTCAGTTTTCCTCCAGGTGGTGGGAGAAGGGAGGGGTGAGAGGAACTGCTGCCAAAATTGCTGTTCCCCAGATTGGCTCCCTGCTCAGTTCCCAGCCCTGTCCCTGGATGGGGGACAAGGAGTTGCTGGGGAGATCAAGAAGGGGTGAAGACCCAAAGAGAAGGGGGATTGGGAGTCTGGGAAGTGGTGGGGGAGAGGTGGTGGCTGGTGCTGAGGGCAGGAGGGTGTCCTCCCCCCATGATGGAGGTGTTGAGGCTCTCAGGGTGCGTGTGTGTTCCCCATGGGGCTGGAGCTAAGGTGCTCCATCCTGGAGGCTCCATCCTCAACCTGTCCTTGACCCTGGTGCTTCATCCTGGATGTTCCATCCCAGATGCTTCATCCTGGATGCTCCTTCCCCAGCCTGACCCCAGTGCAAAGCAGCTGGGACAACTGAAGGTGGCTGCCATCTGCTAATTTGCCCCTTCCCCAGCTATCCCTTGGCCCATTCCCCTAGATCCCCCCAAAGAGGGGGACACTTCACCTCCTACCACCCCAGCAGGTCACCTGCAACCCCAGCCCCTCCTTGGAGGAACTCCCACTGCCCCCTCCTGTCCCCCAGCCTGGGTCTCTTTGGGTGGCCTCAGTGGCCAGCAGGGACACGGTGGGATGTGGCCACTTCCCTGGCTGGTGAGCCCAAGGCTGGTGACCCCCCCTGTACAGGTAAAAGCACAGAGCTCATAGTAACTCATCCCGTGTATCCTTGGTGTATTTCCCACGCGTGCCGGACGGGTTCCTCGGCAGGTGAAGGGAACTCTGTCACAGCCAGACTGGAGTCCCAGTAAAAGGCTCTTCTTACCAAATTTCTGCTTGCCAAGTCTCTTCTGTGCCTCTTCTCTTGCTTGGGGTGGGCACTGGGGTCTTGCTGAGGTTTGGGGAGGGGGAAGAGAGGTTAAGAAATGGGCACTGGGGTTGTCAGCACCTGTGGACACTGGTGGCTGTCCTGGCACTGCCAGCATCCTGCTGTCTCCTTTCATCTTCCAGGTTCACCTGGTCCTCCAGCTTCCCCTTCTTCCCCCATTTCCCCTTCTCCCCCCATTTCCCCTTCTCCTCCTGTCTCCCCTTCTCCTCCAGCTTCCCCTTCTCTTCCAGTTCCCTTCCTTCACCCACCACCAGCTCCTGCAGGGGCTCACTCAGGGCTCAGTTGCCAGCAGGTGCTTCAGGAGCATTGTGGAGGTGATCTTCCATCTCAGACCAGTTCAACCAGTACCTGCTGGCATTATAGGGCATGCATACTGCTAAGATGTAGCATCTGCTCCTCTGGGCAGGGTCCTGCTAGCGATGCTGGTGGGTTATTCTGGGGGTACTGGGAGTCTGGAGAACCTCTCTGCAGAAGGACCAAAGGTTTCCACCAAACCCAGATGATTTCAGGTGCTTAGTGATGTGTGGAGTGGGGCTGCCTCTTCCCTCCCATCTTCTGTAGCTCCTCTGGCTTCTCCAGGGCTGACCCAGCCCTGAGGAATGTGAGGAAATGCAGAAGAAAATGGGATCACAGAATTGGCTGGGTTGGAAGGGACCTCAACTAACCTCTTCCTCAGACTGCTCAGGAGTGACCCCTGCTCACTCCTCAAAGCTCATTGATCCCCCAATTCTGCTCATGCCCAGTTGGGACCAGCACTACTTGGGCACAGGAGGGTTTAACAGGACCTCATCCCTTCCTCCTCCTGACTGGCAACACCTGGTTGTCTTTACCTGGTTGCCTCTACATTGTCCTCCTGTGGTGACAGATGGAAGGAGCTGGAAGGATTTCTCCTGCAGGACCTGGTTCTGGAGAACATCATGCAGGAGTGGTGACCAGGACAACACTGACCAACACTGACCAGTGTGCAGCCCCAGTCCGTGGGATCAGGGATGGAGATGCTCCCAGCTCCTCCCCACACTCAGTGAGGTGGCAGGGAGGGGGTAGCAGCAACCACCAGGCCCAGCTCAGGGTGATGCCCAGGGCTCTGTAGGACCCACGTGTGGTGCTCACTGCTGCCATGAGCTGTCCGGCCTCAGCCCATCCCCGTGCTGTTTGTGCTGAGTGGCTTTGGACATGGCAAGAAGCTCAGACCCTCAACCCAGAGAGGGTTCAAGTGTCCCTGCTGCTGGACTGTCCTTGGGGCCAGGGTGCTGGATGGCTTCTGCGATGGCAGCTTGTCCCCAAGCCACCTCCCTGGCACGGAGGGTCCTTTGTTTGCTTTATCTCCTCTTCCTCTCCCTGCCAGCCCCCCTCAGATGTCACCTTGGGATGCAAGGCATGGAGCTGTCCCGGGAGGAAGCCCCAGGTCAGGAGGGTGAGATTGGGGTAGGGTTTGACTCCATCCACACCACAGGGGGTTGGAGGGTGGGGCTGGGGCAAAACCCACCCCCCAGCTCACGGTGTTGGGGACTCCCTGCAAAAACAAAATGAAAAGGGGGATTCTGGCTCTTTTGGGGTTGGAAAAAAGACAAGGTGAAACAGGGCCCAATGTTCACATTTAAACCTGTTCCATGATTTAAAACTAAAACTGTTGAATTCCCCATCAGAGGGAGGCAGGGAGCCTGCAGAGCCTGGGGGGCTGTCAGCTCGGGGGGTGGATTTGGGGAGTCCCATGTCAGAACAGCTCTGGGCAGGGCCACGGGCAGTGGGCATGGACACAGGGTGGGCAGGGGCACCCAGGGGAGCTGCTACCAGCAGCATCTTCCTGTGCTTCCCCAAGCACCTCGGCAAGAAAACCAAAGACATTTATCGCGACTTTTAAAGATGGGGAAATTGAGGCACGGCACCAACTGTTGAAGCTCTCCCGGTCATTCCCAAGGCAGACGGGCAGCATCCCCGCCACAGCCCGGCCTCTTCCCGCCCCCAAATTGTTTTTATGGAGTAAAATCGCGTCAGTGATGCTGATGATGGAGCCGGATCCTCCCCTGGACCCAAGCACCGCTGCCTCTTTCTCTTCTTGCCTCCAGCAGCTGTCGCAGGCCTCACAAGATGGCACTGTGTGACAGCAGCACGGGGAGGTGGCACTGTGTGACAGCAGCACAGCGACTCAGCCACCCCAGCCCTCGATAGAAATTTGGGGTACAAGCCCTTACAAGGGATGGGGATGAGCCAACTCCTCTTCCAGGCAGAGGTGGGAGAGGGATGAGGTTGCAAACTCCATCCCTATGACCAAAGAGCTGATTTTAGCTGAAAAATCCACCTGGCAGAGATGAACCTCGCCTGTGGCTCCAGAGAGCTGTGAGAAGAGCCCCAAGGGAGCGTCCTGGGAGGTTGTTTGGGGTTTGTGGCCTGGGGAGCTGCTCTGGGGCATCAGCACCCTGCTGTGCCGTGGGTACCAGCAGCCACAGACCAGGGATGGACCTGTCACACCTAAAGCATGGAGGGAAGAGGGCAGAGATCTCTGGAGCTTCCTGAGGTCAATGGGTTAATGGGATCCTGGGATGGAAGGACCTGGAGAGGTTGGTTTGCCCTAAAGCAGCATTGCCTCTCCCTAAGGTGAGCTGCAGTCCACATTCCTCCTCCAGCCCTCCACGGATGGGGACACGGTCTGATCCCAGCCCTTCCCCACACAGCTCTCTCAGCATCTGGTGGCCTGCTGGTCCCACTGTGCCAAGCTGGGGACATTGATGTGTGGGGCCACGGGCAGGGCTCAGGGTGCTGTGTTGGGGGAGAGACCCAGAGATCCCTCACTGTGTCCTCAGAGCTGTGGCTTTCCAGGCTGGACCTGATCTTCCTTGAGATCTTCCAGGTCCTGCTCCTCATTCCATCCTTCACCTGGACAGTACCCAAAATGCCTTGCAGGACATACTTGCAGAATTGACTCTCTTTTGCTTCAAAAAGGCCTTTGAATCCTCAAGCTCTTTCTGTTTTCTCTCTCTCTCTTTTTTTTTTTTTTTTCTTTTCTTTGTTTTTATTTTCTTTTTTCTTTCTTTTTTCTTTTTTCCTTTTTTTTTTTTTTTTTTTTTTTTTTTTTTTTTTTTTTTTCCATGGACATTAAAAATCTAAAGGCATATTTTGGGAGCAGACAGCTTTGGGCGGGTGTTGCTGGCTAAAAGATCTCTTCCTTCCCCAGCTACAACCCATTTGTCTGCCTGGCCACCCCCTCCCAGCCCCAGAAACGGCCGCGCTTGGGTGCACAAAGATCTCTGCGGGATGAAAGTCACACGGCAAAAAAATTAGCATCAGGTCGCAGCAATTCCTTCCTCCCTCCGGGCCAAACTGGCGGTGCTGGTGCCGCCGAGCAGCTCCGCTCCCTGCGATGCCTGCCCGGTGATGCAAGGCTCGATTTTTCCAGCACCGCTTTTTTTTTTTCCCCTCGGGTTCTTCTTCTTCCACCTTCTCCCGCTGGTGCAGCCCCGGGTGGTTTGGGTGGGGAGATTCAGGAACCTCCACCCGCTCAGGATCCTGCGCTGGAAGCTGGGGAGTTGCAGTTCCAGTTGGAGCAGGGCTTGCCTGGGGGTAAGATTTGAAGCGTGGCTCTCATGCCTCCTGGCTTGCTGGGTTTCTTTTTGGTTTGGTTTGGGATTTTTTTTTTTTTTTTTTTTTTTTTTTTTGTTGGTCCCAGCCTCCTCGCAGTGCCGTCTCTGGGAAGGGGGTGGGAATGTCACCAAGGGGACAAGGCTGAGGAAGGGACTCAGGGAGTGATGCTGGAGTGGGGCAGCATCCTGTCATCCTGACCAAGGACCACCTGCTCCAAGTGCTGACCCCCAGCCCAATTTCCCCCCCTCCCCAAATAACAGGCCTGTGCTCCCACCTCTGACCCCAAAGCACCCACTCCACCTCCCCTACTACCGGCAGTGTAAACCAGGAACAAACAGTGCTGGTGGGACCGGGTCCCTCGGGTCTTCGCCTTGGTGACAGCCTTGTCCTCTGGGACACACTGCAGCTCTTCACCCTCCTTCCCCCCCAGGAGATGGGGCGGAGCAGCAGCAGCACCCCGGGGGGGTGCCAGAGTCCCCCCACCCCAGGGAGAGGGGGCGTTTAGGGTAAGGTCCCCTGGGCCAGGTGGTTGGTACCCTGCCCCACAAGCCCCGGTGGGTGAAGCTCTGGGGAGGGGACACGGCTGGAGCTGAAAGATACGCTCGGGGAGGGATGAGGGGAGGGAATGGGGGTGGGGGGCATGTCTGCTTGCAGCCCCCACCTTTCCGGCTCCCCGGTGCTGGGGGTGATCTCTCCTGACCTCTCGGTGAGAGAGGGATTGCGAGCCAGGGAGGGATGGGAGCTGCGGGAGCCTCTGCCAAGAGCTGGCTCCAGCTCCGCAGGCGGCTCGGGGCTGCAGTTCCCCTCCGGAGCGAAGCGGAGCTGGGGGTGTCCGGGGTTCACTGCTCGCTGCCACCCACCCCCCCCCGCCAAAGCCTCACCTGCCCGTCGGGGAGGTGAGCTGGGGTCTGGGGGGGCTGGGAGGGGTCNCCCCTTCTCCCGCCGACCCCCATCTCCTCGCCTGGAGGAAGGGTGAGCGTAGGGCGCAGCTCCCATCCACCGAAATCTATGATCAGCTCCGTGTGTGTCTCCTCCTACCGTGGACGCAAGTCTGGGAACAAACCACCTTCCAAAACATGCCTGAAGGAAGAGATGGGCAAAGGGGAAGAGTCGGACAAGATCACCATCAACGTTGGTGGCACCCGGCATGAAACCTACAAAAGCACCCTGAGGACTCTGCCAGGCACCCGCCTGGCCTGGCTGGCTGACCCCGATGCCCAGAGCAACTTTGACTTTGATGGGAAAAGCAATGAATTCTTCTTTGATCGTCATCCCGGGATCTTCTCCTATGTGCTCAACTACTACCGGACAGGGAAGCTGCACTGCCCGGCGGACATCTGTGGACCCCTCTTCGAGGAGGAGCTGACCTACTGGGGCATCGACGAGACGGATGTGGAGCCGTGCTGCTGGATGACCTACCGGCAGCACCGCGACGCCGAGGAGGCCCTGGACATCTTCGAGAGTCCTGAGCCTGGTGGAGGAACCAGTGGAGAGGAACCCGAAGAGGAAGGGGGTAGGGAGATGGCACTTCAGCGCCTGGGCATGGATGAGAGGCCATCTCCCTACC
>JAAWXA010000100.1:110780-125791 GCA_038090715.1 Florisuga fusca
CTGACACCCCCCCCTTTGCACACCCGGATGGTCCCCACCGCCCCAGCACCCACTGGTGCATCCCCCAGAACTCGGTGCTCGTGGGGCTCCCAGCCCTGCTGAGCACTCCCCTGCACACGTCTCCTCTTCCAGCTACTCTTAGATTACCCCCAAAGCTGCCCCCCGACCACCACACACCCTATGTCCCCCATACACCCTCCCACCCCATCCCACCCAGTCCCATCCTCTGCATCCCCCATCACCTCCCCCCTAGAAACCCACAGCCCACCCTCCTGGAGATGTTTGGAGAACTTCTGAGTGCATTTAGAGGTGTTAAAAAAGAAAACCAAACCCCATCAATGGTGAGAAATCCCAACCCCTCAGCAGGGTGCAGGGTGTGTGTGGGGGTCACTTTGTCAAGGTGACTTTTGGTTTTTTTTTCACAGTTCATGTCAGAGCTACCCCGGGCAGGCACAGAGGATGCTCAGGCAGCAAGAGCTGTGCTGGGTTTCAACAGGGCCCCCCTTATCCTCTTTAATCTCTGGGGGCTCTTGTGGCCCCCGAGAGGTGCAAAGCTCCACCTTCCACACTGAAAAAGAAAATAAAAATTAAATCCAAGCAGGAGAATACCACTCGGAGGTTCTGCTTTTGCTCATGCAAAGGTGTTGGGTGCAGCAGGAGGAGTGTTGGAGGGAGTGGAGCTGGCTGGGGCTGAGCCCTGTCTGGGCTTGGAGTGGGACCAGTCTGCACTGCGAGCTCCCTGCTTCCTTTTTACTGGTCTAAGGTAAAGACCCAGCTCAGCACCACGACAGGGGGGGGTCACCTTCCAGTGGGGACACTTGCAGGCTCCTCTGGGTCATCTTTCCCACTCTAAAATATCAGCATTTTGCAATGCTTTAGGAGAACTTCCTTGGCAAGAGGGGGAACTGAGGCACAAAGCAGTGCAACCGAGCCAAGTGAACACAACCTGCCCAGTGTAGCCAGTTAATGCAGGGAACCTTTACTGGTTTGGAGGCACTGTCCCTCACCAGGATGCTCCAGACCCAGGAGTACCTCTGCAGGTGCAGTTAGAAATTCTGGTGTGTGTGTCCCTCATTTTTTCACCTCTTTTCCTTGTAGTATCGATGCCCACGGGATTCTGTCTCCTGTGTCTACTCCAGTCTCTGTAAAACTTTGGTTCCTGTCCCAGCTATGCTGTAAAACCTTTTCACCCCATGGAAAACTTAGCCTGGTCATGGTCTTACCTCTACTTCCAAACTCTGCTCACTTGTAGCTCCTCAGTTTTTTCCTTCACAGCCTGACTTAGGGGGTTCTGACCTGGCTTCCAGTGGGACTTCCAGGCTGGTGACTCCCTGGAAAGCCATAGGGTTTTTTGGGAACACCCATCCCAAGCTGCTGAGTGCACATTGAGATCATGCAGACCATCAGCAGGTTCTGGAGGACTGGTGGGGCTTCTGGTGCTGTGTTGGTGGCCACTGGGTAGATCCGTAGATATTATTGTATTTTTAAGACACTTTTGGAAAAAAAAAAAACAAACCCAAAACCTTGAGTTTAGAGCTGAGGCCAAAGCTGAGAGAAAAGGTTTAGATCTTCAGCTGACACAAAACTGGAGCAGCACTATTGACTTTGGGGGGTGGGATGGTGGTTGGCACTGGCTGTGAACTCCACTCTGCTATTTTTAGAGGTTGCTTTTGCTCCCGGGACTAAATCAGCTCTCACCTACACGGCTCCCACAGCAGAGCCCCAGTGTTTGCAGGGTCTCACTCACTTCCTTGGTAATTTTTTTCTTCCTGTGCTTTGAATTTAAGTTTTTCTTCTGAAAACAGGGAAATCTGGGATCATTACTCAGCTGAGAAGTGGATTATTTTGGCTGTGCCACAGAATAACCTGTGTGGACACAGGTGCCTGGTTAAACTGGCCTTGTTTAAGATTTCACTTTCCTGGTTGGATTTGCTTCCTGAATTGTGGCAGGTTGATTGATGAGAGCCACCTGAAGAGCTGCCACCAGTAGAGCCAAATCCTGGCGTGTGGTCCAGCCTGGGCTGGGGGTGTGGAGGGTCTTAACCCATCCCCAAGCAGGTGTCTGTCACTGGGGGGATCAAAGAACATGGAATGGTTTGGGTCAGAAGGGACCCTAGAGATCATCCAGTTCCAAACCCCTGTTAGAGGGACACCTCCCCCAGCCCAGGGTGCTCCCAGCCCCATCCAACCTCCAACACTGCCAGGGATGGGACAGCCACAGCTTCTGGGGGCAACCAGGGGCTCAGCACCCTCACACCAAACAATTTCTTCCTCATCTCCAACCTCAGTCTCCCCTCTTCCAGTTTAAAGCCATTCCCCCTCATCCCATCCCTCCAGGCCCTTGTCCCCAGTCCCTCCCCAGCTTTCCTGGATCCCTTCAGGCACTGGAAGGTGCTCTAAGGTCTCCCCATTGCAGCCTTCTCTTCTCCAGGCTGAACAACCCCCCAAATAAATATTCCCAAGGTTTCTCCCTCACTTAAAGCCTGCCTTAAACTTCACACCTAACTCTAGGAGGGCTGATGCTCTCCATGCTGGTCCCACACAGCCTTGCCCTTGGGGACATCCCTCAAGGATGCTCTCGGCAGACACAGGGCTGCCAGCACATTACTGCTGGTGGCCAGGGCTGCTTTTTCTCCAGCATGACTCAGGCTGTCTCTGCTGCTGATTCACTCCGGCCCAGGACCTGGGTTGTCATCTCCAGCAGCTCATTCACCCCCTCGGGTGGGTTTGACAGCAAAAGGTCCCATCCTGCTGGGTGCAGGGGGGGCTAGCAGCCATGGGGGCTGGAGGAGGGTCTGCTAGGCTGGTGGAAGAGATTTTTTTCCGCTTGGAGGCTGGTTTTTGTTTTGTTTTGTTTTGTTTCTTTTCTTCTGGAGGCTCTTTGGAAGCAGCTGCTGTGGGTGATGGACTCACCATGAGCTCATCCTGCCAGGGGGGCTGAGCAGGATTGAGGGGGAGAGAAGGCAATGGGTTTTGCTCTGGCACAACCTGTGGTTTCCACCCCTCCTCGATCCTATCTGAGGGGAAGCAGCAGCGTGCCTGGGGGCGAGGAGGTGGCAGGGAGGGGAGAAAAGTGTCACTGAGCTCTGCCTGCTCCTCTCCTCCCAGTCCTGGGGCCTTTGGTGGGCACATTGTCCACCACTGAGCTGTGGGGAGCAGGAGGAGGCAAAGGGACAAAATCCCAGACACCAGCCTGACAGTCAAGATTCATGGAATCCCTTTGGATAGAAAAAAAGCCCTTTCAGACCATTGGTCCATCCCTTCCCCCAGCACTGCCCAGTCCCCCCCAGCCCATGTCCCTCAGCACCACATCTCCAGGTCTGAAACCCCTCCAGGGATGATGGGGACTCCAGCCCTGCCCTGGGCAGCCTGGGCCAGGCCCTGACAACCCTTTCCAGGCATTGAGAAATTGTTCCCCAGCTCCAACCTCAACCTCCCCTGGCACAACTTGAGGCCCTTCCTCTTGTCCCACCCCTTGTTCCTTGGGAGAAGAATGGCACAAAGATCTCATCTCGGAGGGGTTAGGATGAATGTGGAGGAAAGCTTAGTTGAGTTAGATGATTTAGTCATCTCAAGGTTCCCTTTTCATGCATGTCCCTGGTGGAGGCTTGCTCCAAACCCAGATTGCAGGTTTCCCTTCATCCCCATCACTGTCATCTCTGGCACATCTCCAGCCACAGCAGAGCTCATCACCCCTTCCCCTGTACATGTTGTAGCACCTGGAGAAAGGTTCTGGTGGCCCCAGACAGTGGGGGTTTGCTGTCAGCTCGTGGGATATATCCAGGTAACCCTCCTAGTTCTTCATCCTTGGTCTTTGGGAGGGGGTGGCAGCAGGTCCTGGGGTGTTTTGAGCTTGTTGCACTAGTGCTTGTTGGATGAAGACTTCTGCTGTCCCTGCTATTGAGAGGTGCACCAAAAAGCAGACATGTGCCTCAGCCTGCCCCAAGGCTGTTGCCATGGTGGTTCATAAAATTGCTGCTTTTCTCCCAAAGAGGAGAGGTTGACCTGAATCAGCTAACCAGGAGGGGTTGACCCAAACCAGCTCATGGCCTGGGTGCTTTCTACTTTTGCAGGTAGTTGCTTTTGCCTCCCTCTTCTTCATCCTGGTCTCCATCACCACCTTCTGCCTGGAGACGCACGAAGCCTTCAACATCGACGTCAATGTGACGGAGACCCTGGTGGTTGGCAACACCACCACCATCCTCCTGACACGGAAAGTGGAGACAGAGCCCATCCTCACCTACATCGAAGGGGTCTGCGTCCTCTGGTTCACCCTCGAGTTCCTGGTTCGCATCATCTGCTGCCCAGATAAGCTTCTCTTCGTTAAAAACCTGCTCAACATCATTGACTTTGTGGCCATCTTGCCCTTCTACCTGGAGGTAGGTCTTAGTGGCCTGTCCTCCAAAGCTGCCCGGGACGTACTTGGCTTCCTCCGGGTGGTCCGTTTCGTCCGGATCCTCCGGATCTTCAAGCTGACACGGCACTTTGTGGGGCTCCGGGTGCTGGGTCACACACTCCGAGCCAGCACCAATGAATTCCTGCTCCTCATCATCTTCCTCGCCTTGGGGGTTTTGATTTTTGCCACTATGATCTACTATGCCGAGCGGATCGGAGCCAAGACGTCGGACCCCCGTGGGAGCGACCACACCCACTTTAAGAACATCCCCATCGGGTTCTGGTGGGCTGTGGTCACCATGACAACCCTAGGCTACGGTGACATGTACCCCAAGACCTGGTCAGGCATGGTGGTGGGGGCTCTCTGCGCCTTGGCCGGGGTGCTGACCATTGCCATGCCCGTGCCTGTCATTGTCAATAACTTTGGGATGTATTATTCGTTGGCCATGGCCAAGCAGAAGCTGCCAAAGAAGAAGAAAAAGCATATACCCCGTCCTGCCCCTCTGGACTCCCCCACCTACTGCAAATCTGAGGAGAACTCCCCCCGAAACAGCACCCAGAGTGACACTTGTCCCTTGGCGGTTGAGGAGGGGGCGGCTGAGCGGAACCGGTCAGGTGAGACCCCCAGAGGTGGGGCAGAGGGAGGGGGAGATCTCCAGGAGTCCCCCAGGCAGTGGTTGTGGCCCCTGGGGACATCCCTGCTGCACGATGTGGCCCTTGGCTCGTGGGGTGCTGAGATCTTGGCACACCAGTGGCTGAGGCCCGCGGGTGTCTGGGGGTTGGGTGCTGTATTGGTGGTCCTAGATGCTGCAGACCAAGGGCTCTCTACAAGAAGGAGAGAGATTTGATGGGATTCTCAGGGGAAAGGCCATATCCTGCTCTCCTGATGACGCAGGGCAAGTCACCATGGTGTGACTCAAGGTGTCCTCAAGGTGTCCCTACCTAGTCAAGGTAAGAGGAGGTAAGACCTTGCCTAGAAGGTAAGACCATTTGCCTGATTCTTAGCCATTGGTGATGCCCTTGGTGTAGATGTTTCCTCACCCTTTCCTCACCTGTCAGGCCACATGTCCAACAGTGATGACCTGTGGGGACACAGGGAGCTCCAAAGTCCCCAGTTGGGTGTCTCTCTTTTCCACCTGCTTACACATCCCACCTGCCCCAGGAACCTGCTCTGGAGGACACCTCCAGACCCCAGCCCTTCACCCCAGCCCTTCACCCCAGCCCTGACCCAGGATCTCAGCCCAGATCCCCACCTGGCTTAGCAGCCTCTCAGTTAATGAGTTAATCAGCCTCTCAGATGTCATAAATTAGCACTTCACCACTAACCTCAGCAGGGGGAGTTTTGGAGACCTAATTCCCACCAATTAGGTGGGTGGATCTCAAAGACCAGGGACATTCCTTCTTGGCTTCACCCAGGGTATATAACCCTCAACAGGGATGAAAATCTGGCCTGGTCCTGCTCCCATGGTCCTTACCATGTCCAGGCTGGGATCAGAACCTGAAGTTGTAGGTGTTCCTCTGGACAATCTGGTCTTCTCCATGGTCTACACAAACCCTTCAGGCCACCCTAAGCACCTTGTGCCATGGGTTCACTGACTGCTGATGGGTGTCTGCCCCCTTCTTGCAGACTCCAAGCAGAATGGTGAGGCCAACGTGGTGCTGTCAGATGAGGAGCAGCCACTGTCACCAACTGATGAGGAGAAGAGGCTGATGCGGCGCTCCAGCACCCGGGAGAAGAACAAGAAATCCTCCACGTGCTTCCTGCTGGCCACGGGTGACTTCTCCTGTGCGGCGGATGGAGGCATCCAGAAAGGTACTGGTGCTGCTGGGAGGGAGAGCTCTGAGGGGGGGAAGTTGTTGCATCAGTCCAAGACACGGGTTCATCTCTGTCTGCTTGCCTGGCTGGTGTTCCCTGCTCCCCAAATCCATGTGTCTTCCTGCCTCTCCATCTGCTTCGTCTCTGTCCACCACATCTCTCTGTGCTAGCTCTGCTCTTTTTGTTTTCTCCTGCCCTGATTGCCCCTGTTTGGGATCTGAGACCCCACGCTGACTGCACTGCCCTCCCTGGGGACAGCTCTGCCCCTTTGCTCCCTGGTGCTCCAGCATCTCCTGGGCCTCAGTCACTCATCTCAGAGTGACTTGAAGGGGATATTTCTCCTGGGGGAGTGGTAAGGTTGTGACTGAAGGTGGTTTGAAGAGTTTTCAGTAGGGAAAAGAAGTCCTTTTTCCTTTCCTCTGATGTTTTGGTGGTGGGTTTGAGCGTGGGGAGCTGCGATGTGTCAAGTTCTGCTTTGCCAGAAGCACGGGGCTGCCAGAAGGTCTGTCTCCTCTGGGCTCAGGAACAGAGCTTTGCTGAGTGTTGAGGTTTCCTACAGCAAACTGTGGAGGAGATGAGTCAGGAAAACACAAAACTCTTCTTCCCATGAGAAAACAACAGGTTTCTTCAGCCTGTTCCCTTCTCACCAGCCTTCTCCACCTCACCAGTCAGTGTGCCCAGTGTTTGTCTCCTGCCACCCCAGCTCCTACCACCTTGAGCCCCAAAGTCCAGCTGCACCCTTGATTGATGGGATCATTCTTAAGACACAGAGCAGTTTTTCTGTTTCTTCAGCTTTTCTTGTGTGTCTGGGATGGGGTGATAGAGCTGCACTACCTCTGCCTCCTTGGGACCAGCTAATCCCAGTTCCTCACTGGGAACAGTGCATGTGAGCTAGGACCAGGCAGGAGACAAGGTGATGGCCTCAAGTGTTGCCAGGGGAGGCTTAGATTGGAGCTGGGGAACAATTTCTCAATGCCTGGAAAGGGTTGTCAGGGCCTGGCCCAGGCTGCCCAGGGCAGGGCTGGAGTCCCCATCACCCCTGGAGGGGTTTCAGCCCCTGGAGATGTGGTGCTGAGGGACAGGGGCTGGGGGTGGCCTGGGCAGTGCTGGGGGAAGGGTTGGACCCAATGGTCTGAAAGGGCTTTTTTGCAGCCCAAAGGATTCTATGCTGTGCTGTGCTGCTGAGCTGCACACCAAGACCTCTTAGCCTGTGATGTTGGTGCTTTGGAGACCCTCAAGGGTTTGTGGCTGTAGCTCTGCTTGGATTGGTAAAGACTGGATGTGCTTGGGACACAGGGGGGACATCAGCTGTGGGTCTGTGACCTCCAGCCCTGGTGCTCGGGTTCATCTCACCCTCTTCTGGCACCTTCTGCATGGGGAAGGGGGAACCTCAATATCTGCATCCTGCTTGGGCTGTTGGGGATGGATCTTCTGGGAGGGTGGGACCTGGTGTCTTCCCAGGTGAAATGCTCCAGTGTGGTCAGGGTTGGTGGTGACCTGGGACGATCAGAGGGGCCAAGCAGCCTCCTGTGCTCCGGCCAAAAGCTACTGGGAGCAGCAGAGACTCCTCTGCCCCTGCTCCTGATTTATCTCCTGCTGAGGCTGTTTGTTCTGGTACTGGGGTGTTGGCAGCTCTGCAAATTGAGATGAGCTTGGGGCTGAGCCCGACTTGCTGATGGCCATCTGTCAGATCCTGGGACAGGTACTGGTGTCTGTACAAGCTGTGGAAATCAGGAGATGGAGCTGCTTCAGGAACATGCTACAGACCTTGGCAGCCGTCCTGGTTTGAGCCCCGTTCCAGTGGTTGATCTCATTGGGTCAGCTCAAAGAGAAGGGCTACTGCTGCCAACCCCCCTTGGACCTGGGCAAGACCAAGCTGGATTGCAGTGGATTGCCACGTGCCACGTGTGTCTTCTCCCTGTTGCTGCTTCCAGTGGTGTCACATTGCTCCCCTGCTGCTGGAGGTGGCACCAGATCCCCCACCTCCTTCCAGCACTCAGGTCCTCTTCAGTAGTTCTCAAAAATGGGTCCTGCTAGGGCCAAGACACCTTGATGTGGATCTAGCCTGGCATGGGAGCTCCCATCTCCTGCTTGGATGGAGGGATATGGAGGCAGGATGAATCCTCCATACCAGTGAGATTGGTCATGATCCAGACCTTGAAGGGGCTCCAGGAAAGCTTGGAAGGGACTTTGGACAAGGGTCTGGAGGGATGGGATGAGGGGAAATGGCTTTAAACTGGAAGAGGGGAAATTTAGGTTGAACATGAGGAAGAAATTGTTTGCTGTGAGGGTGCTGAGCTCCTGGTTGCCCCCAGAAGCTGTGGCTGCCCCATCCCTGGCAGTGTTGAAGGTTGGATGGGGCTGGGAGCACCCTGGGCTGGGGGAGGTGTCCCTGCCCATGGCAGGGGGGGCACTGGGGGAGCTTTAAAGTCCTTTCCAACCCAAACCCCTTGATTCTCTGCTCCCCTGGGAAGGAGGCTGCTGGGCTCTAACCTCTCCATTTTCTTCACCAAGGCTACGTGAAGTCCCGAAGCCTGAGCAGCATGGATGGTGTGGCCTTGGCTCCCCTCACCTCCCACTGCAGCTCTCCTTGTCCTCTGCAGCGTCCCTGCTCTCCCGTCCCCTCCATCCTCTAGACCGCCACCCGGATCCCACTGTGTCCTCTTGTGTCACTGTCCTCACGTCCTCACCCTGTCCCCATGACTCTGTGACCATCCCTGTGCCCAGAGGAGACCAAGCTGGGCCACCTCCATCCACAAGAAGCAGGCTCTGATCTTCTCCAGCCCAGTGCTGCCACCGTGCTCCCCAGTTTCCAGGATGTGTGACATCTCCATCCACCTCACCTGATCTCCATGTGTTTGGGACAATCCCTGGAGCAGGTTGAGGGTTTGCTCAGTGGGATTTTTCTTTGTTTTTTTGTGTTTCGTTTTGTTTTGTTTTTCTCTTTGAAACCTTTTTCATCTGAAACGGGGCTGAGCAGTGTGATTCCCTCTGGTGCCAACCCCTCTTCCCCGTGGGCTGTTTGCACTTGGGCTAAAAGGTGGTGGAAATTCAAGGAGGACATGTTGACTCATAAAATTATATATTGCTGTGCTGGAAATGGTTGAGTCCATGGAATTGGAGGGTTTTGTTTTGCTCTTTAGTTGTGGTTTTTTGTTTGTTTGTTTTCTTTTTATTTATTTTTTTTTTTAAGAACAGCCTCAAGTTTCTGGAGGCACCAAACAAATAAACCTCCATTCCCTGCCCCCCAGTCGTTCCCCTCTTGTTTTGTGCCTTTTTCCACCTTGCTCACACCTGTTCCCTCCCCACTTGTGTCTGCTTCTCCATCCAACCTGGTCCTGGGGCTGAAGGTGGCTTTGGTATCCATGGAAACGAGCTCCCAGGTCCTGTGGGGGAATAGAGGGCTGGTGGAATGGATGTCTGATGCTGCTTTGGGCAGCTGGGAGGTGGTGGGGAGGGGTACGTGGGTCCCTGGGGAAGGTTGGGAAAGCTGCTTTTGACAAAATGGTTTCATCCCAAGTGATGCCTGGATGGATCTTCTTCTGGGATGGGTGCAGGGTGGTGGGGCAGAACATCCCTGTGGGGGTGGGAGCTGGGTTGGAACTGGGTCCTCCCCAAGAGTTGGAAAGATGAGCTTGGGGCACCAAACTTGTGTTGCCCTGATGGATTTTTCTTGTGTATATTGTTTTGTTTTTTTTTGGATGGTTTTGAATTATCTGGGGGATCTTCCCAACCTAGAACAAACCTTTCAGTCCCCCCAGCTCTGAGTTCCTTTCATACCCATCACCCTAGCTCATCCTGGTCCCCTCTCAGCCTCTTGTCTTACTCCGAGCAAGCTCAGCTCCAAAGTGAGCTTGGGGACTTTCAGCCAGAGGAGGGGGAGCAAAACTCCCCACAAAATCCCCGAGAGCTTTTTGAGGGTCAGGCCCTTCCCCTCCATCATTGTCAAACCAGGGCTGGTACCTGGGGGATGATGCAGAGTGAGGATCTCCTGGGCTGGTCCCTGCACCCTGAAGGAGCCAGGCTGGGGTTTGGCAGATCCCACAGATCCCTCCTGCTCTTTCCTAGGCTCCCCGTGCCTCAGTTTCCCTCAGTGTAGAGAACAGAGTCCTGGACAGGGCCAACGAGACACCTTTGCCTTTTATTTCACTTCTCTCCACTTTTCCCTGTCTGATGAGCAGAGCCAGAGGGGAAAGAGGTGCAAAAACTTGGTGCCATGGTCTTGAGGTTTTGATGGTGGGAGCTGAGCCAGGTAGACCCAGTGATGGAATTTCTCTGGATTTGGGGAGAAATCAGGATGAGCCACAGCCCTCCTCTGCCTGGGGTGTCCTGGTGTGTTTTCTGACCCCTGGGTTGTGGTGGTGGTTACTGTGTTGGTGGTGTAGAAATTGTTGAATTTCTGTCATTAGGGTGTATTCCCACAGCAAACACTGGGGATAACTCAGCAGGTTTGGGCTTCACCCAAAAATCCTGGCAGCTGGGACAGTGTGGTGGCACCTTAGAGGGCTTCTGGGGTCTGTCCCCTCCTTTGGAGCTGATACCTTTGGGAGCAGGAGAGCTGAGATCACCCCCCCAGCCCAGGGTGCCCCCAGCCCCATCCAACCTTCAGCACTGCCAGGGATGGGGCAGCCACAGCTTCTGGGGGCAACCAGGGGCTCAGCACCCTCACACCAAGGAATTTCTTCCTCAGATCTCATCTCAATCTTCTGTTTTCCAGATTAAAACCATTCCTCCTTGTCCCATCCCTCCAGGCCCTTGTCCCCAGTCCCTCCCCAGCTTTCCTGGATCCCTTCAGGCACTGGAAGGTGCTCTAAGGCCTCCCTGGAGCCTTCTCTTCTCCAGGCTGAACACCTCAACTCTCTCCCCCTGGCTCCAGAGCTGCTCCAGCCCTCCCAGCAGCTCCAGGGCCTCCTCTGGACTCACTCTAAGAGCTCTGTGTCTTTCTTATGTTGGGAACCCCAGAACTGGACACAGTTCTTCAAATGGCATCTCCCAAGAGCAGAGCAGAGGGTAAGAATCACCTCCCCTGACCTGCTGGCCACGCTTCTTTTGGAGCAGCCCAGGCTTAGGGTTGGCTTTCTGGGCTTTCACTTCTCCACAGATCCCAAGAAATCCCATCTACTCCTTCCCCACTTCTCTAAAATCCAAACCATCTCCTCCAAACAGTGGAGCTGGTTTGTTGGTGTGGAAAACCCGTGGTGAACCCTTCCAAAAACCCCAAACCTCATCCCCATCAGAGCACGGGGGGTTGAGGTTCAGAGCTGCCACCGAGCCGGTACGAAGCAATTTTTAGCCCTGGCGTTATGCAACCTGGGAGAAGGGATGAGTAATGTGCCAAAAACTCCTCGAAACCAACCCAGCCCCGAACGGGAGCCGGAGGGAATTCAGTGGGAGGCACCAAACTGTTGCAAAACACCCATCGCATCTTCTGCCTTTTCCTCCCCACCTCCCCCTGCCCTGGTGGGAGCTGAGGGGGGGGCAAAGTCAGGGTGGGATTTTTAGTCGAGGTCTGGGATGGTCTGGGGGGGAGTTCAGAGGGGGTATAATCTCGATAAGAGGAGCTGAGGTGGCTGGGAAGCTCAGCCCACTGAGTGTCTCTGTAGCGCCCAGGGTTTTATCTCTCCCGGTGGCCAAAATTGGCTGCTTGGAGAATAGGATAAGAATAGAGCAGGAATATTTGATACTTCCCCCGAATATCCTCCCAGCTGCTCATCTATGTTTAGGGATCTGGCGGGGAGCGCACGTTCCAGGCGAGGTGAGGAGCGGAGGGAGGGAGGTTGGGAGGAGTTCTGGTGAACTGAATAAATCAATAGGAACCCGGCAGCCTCTGCCCGAGTCCTGAAATGGCATTTCAGAAAAAAAGAAAAAAAGTAACACCATTTTAAAACAAAAAAACAAAACAAACAAAAAAAACAAACAAAAAAAACAAAACAAAAAAATCAACTGGTGTGCAGAGACTCCTGGGACAGGGAGCTCACTGCTGGATCCAAGCCTGGAAAGGAGTCCCCAGGGAATGGGGTGAACTTCTGCATCTGAGCTGCTGGCCTGCTCCGGGTGGGGCTGAGCAGGAACATGTGAAGTCCCAGAAGCCTCAACTGGTTTGGGTTGGGAGGGATCTTAAAGATAGTCTGGTTCCACCTCCCTGCCAGGGTCAGGGACACCTCCCCCAGCCCAGGGTGCTCCCAGCCCCATCCAACCTTCAGCACTGCCAGGGATGGGGCAGCCACAGCTTCTGGGGGCAACCAGGGGCTCAGCACCCTCACAACAAACAATTTCTTCTTTATGTCCCACCCAAGTAGGTTTTATGGAACAAGCACCCTGTGGGCTGTTCAGATGTGCCCCTCACGTGGTTCCCAGCTCCAAGGGGAGCTCCAGTACCCCACGCTCCTCACCTCATCCAGGCTGGAGTTGCAGGTGATGCTCAGCCCCAGGAATGGGATCAGAATCCCATTGGAGTCCCTGCATCCATCCATCCATCCATCCATGTGTCTGTCTGATGAGCCCTGCAGCATTTTGGGATGAGGAGCAAATCCCTCTCAGCACCCACCCAAAGTGAACCTCACTTCAGATCCACAGGGGGTTTGGAAGCCATTCCCCCCCCTCCATCATCCAGCAGCAGCTTTTTCCTTCTTTCTTCCTCCTGGGAGAGGCCAGCACTGTGCTGCCATGCCAGCTGCGTGCAAAGTATTAATTGTTATTGCTGCAACAACTGCTCTGCTCCTCGGGAGATGCCTGAAAGAGCTGAGAAAATAGAGAGGTCTGTCAGGCGCCCGGGGGGGAGGTCAAGATGTCAAGAGAGTAATTGCTCTGCCCAGAAGCAGTCTGTCTCTGCCTTCCCCCATGCTGCCAGGAAAAAATCCTCAGTGTTTTGTTTGATGACAATAATAATAACGAAAAAAAAAAAATTGCTATCAATCCCATCCCTTGCTTGGGCTGACCAGGGATGGGGAGAGCAGAGGCAGCTGCAAAATAAGGTGCAGGTGAACTTGTCAATAGGTGCCTCCCAGCTTCCAGTCTGATACCTCCACTCAGGCAATCCTGACTGGACCCCAAGTCACTGGTGGGGATGATGCTGGGTCCACCAAACCAGTCCGTGGTGGCAGCTGGGGACATCTGCAAGCCTTGTGCTTTCAGGACTTTTTTTAAAGCCTTTTTTTTTTTTTTCCAGGATGGGGAGCACTGACAGGTCTCATCCAGACCCTGCTCGCTCAGGCTGTGTGGTGATGCTGGAAGGAGACCTTGATTTTGGGGCAAAATTAGATGATTTTGGAGCTGTCTTTTGTCCACAGTGGGGAGGGGGGGCAAAGCACCAGCCAGGAGCTGGTGTTGGGTTTTGTGGCAAAATCCTTGGGTGGAGAGGGAAAGTCTGGGGTTTATTGGGTGGATCAGGCACTGTCTGACTGCCCGGGTCCTGGCACACGGTGTTGTGACTCAGAGCTCCAATCAATGGGAATTAATTCAATGATAACAAATGAGTGGAGGAGAAAGAGAGAGAATTTAAAAACACTGCAGGATATTAATGCACCAGGCTTGGCTTTGGGATATCTGGCTGGGGCTTGGCTTGGGAAGGTTTGGTCCAGAGCAGCTCTTGGAGAGCTCTGCTGACTATTGGACTCATTTTTACCCTCAAAATCACCCCAACCCTGTGTGGTTTCTGTCAGAGAATTGCTTGCTGTGTCTCCATCACTGGGGCTGTTCTGAGGTGTGTTTTTGTTTTTTTAAGAAACAGTTTTTGCCTGATTTCCTGATGGATTAGCAGCATTTTTTTCCTCTGGAGGAGCTGTTAGTACTTGGTGGTTACTCTGGCTTTTCCACACTGCAAAGTTTGGGTTCCCTGGAAGCTCAGTCTTGCTCTCTGTCCCTTTTTCTCCCCATACAGCTGGTGCCAGCAGGGTTTGACAGCGTTTAACATTTGTGTCTTTCCTTTCAGATGCCTGCCAGGATGTCCTCTCTTCCACTTACCCCCAGGGTGAGGTGGTCACCTTCTCCTGAGCCCGGGCTAGATGCAGGCAGCGCCCTGGCTCGGGATGCTCTCCCCGAGGGATGCTGTTCCTGAGGGATGCCTTCCCCAAGGGATTCCTTCTCCAAGGCAGGGGGATGTGTATCCCGAGGGGTGCTTTCCCCAAGCTGGAGTGAAGCTGTCCCTGAGGCAATGGGATGCTTTTCCCAAGGGATGAGTTCCCCAAGGATGTATTCCCCAAAGGATGCTCTCCCTGAGGCCAAGGGATGCTCTCCCAAGACTGAGTGATGCATTCCCCCAGGGCTGCTCTCCCCAAAGTGCAGGGAGATTCTCCCCAAGGCCAAGGGATGCATTCCCTAAGGGAGTAAAGGAGATGCTTACCCTGAGGCCATAGGGTGCTATCCCAAAGCCCAGGGATGCTCTCCTGGGCGCTGAGGGATGCTCTCCCCAAGGCTGGAACATGCATTTCCTTTGGAATGCTCCCCCCAGAGCCCAGGGATGCTTTCCCCAAGACTAAGAGATGTCCTTCCAGAAGCTGTGAGATGCTCTCCCCAAGGCTGGGACACTCATTCCCCCAGGGATGCTCATCCCAAGGTCAGGACACTCCCTAGGGATGCTGTCCCCATGGAGCTTTATTTGCCCACCACAGCTGTGCCCAGCCCTGGCTGCCAGCTCTGTGGCTATGGGGGGGCTGAGGGGGTGTAGAGGGGGGCAGTTTGGCAGCCGGGTCCCCCCCCAAGAAGTGCCACAGGGCAGCAGGGCCGGGAGGGGAAGTTGGGGATGCCAGGGGTGACCTCGCTTCCCCACCTGCTCCCAGCCCTGCCAACCCCCCCAGGAGAG
>JAAWXA010000100.1:129285-145748 GCA_038090715.1 Florisuga fusca
ATGTGTATAAGGGGGGGGGGGAGAGGTGTGTTTTGTTTTATCTGATTCATGAAATTTCTGCTCTGGCATCACCGTCTTGTTTTAAGCTGTTTACAGGGGCGAGAGGGAGCGTGTTTTGGGGTATTTTTAGCTCTCCGAAGAGCAAGGAGGGATTAAAATGCAGCCAGTGTTACAGACGCCAGGGCTGAATCAGTATTCCTGCCCAAGCTTCTCCCTGCCAGCCTTTTCAGACATTGAGTGTCTGAAAAGCTCAAGTTTCCATGGAGACCCAGCTCCACGGCAACTCGTTTCCCTTGGAAAAAAAAAAAAAAAGAAAAAAAAGAAAAAAAAAAGATAGAAACCACAGAAAACCCAACCCAAACCACCGAAGAAGCAGCAAGCAGGGAGCGGGCACAAGGGATGCCCAAGCTCCAGCTCCAGAAGAACAGCCCAGTCTGTGGAAGAAGAGATGAGCTGAGTGTGGAAAACCATTAAAAGGTGGTTGGGGGCAAATTGGGATGCTCATCCCATGCCATAACCCTGTGGTGGGTTCTTTTTTTTTTTTTTTTTTTTTTTTTTTGATGGTGGAGGACACGAGGATGAAGATGATTTAACCACAAGATGGTTAAAACCACAGACCAAGGTCTGTAGCCTCACTTGGTGGCACCTTTAGAGATATTGTTTTGGTGGGGATGTGGACATGGGATGTATGGTGAAGCCCAGGAGCTGCCCTCTGCTTGTACATCACCCCCCAGCAGCAGGGACCAACCTTGGTCAGGAGTTTTCCAAGCCTTGGCCCCACCAAGATCCAAGCTGGAGCTGAGGCACTACCTCCCAGTTCCTTTCCCTTTAGTGTGACTGGACGTTTCCAGGTGGTCACCCAACATGCAAAAACCCAGAAATCCAACCTGGGGTCACTTGTAGCTGCTCCAAAAGGGGCTGAGACCAAACAGTAAAGCCCAAAGCAAAGTTCAGCTCTGGGAGTGGTCTGGCCCATCACCTTCTCCTTGCACAGGGCTGCTGGATCTCCAGGGATGGATCCATGGGTGGTGGGTAACATCAGGCAACTTCTGGGTAGGGTTGGGATGGATCATCTCTGGAGGGTTGAGCTACTTCTGGGAGCAGAAGGGCTCCCCAGATCCAGAGATTCTGGGAAGGTCTCATTGTACAGCAGGATCTGAGGGCTTCGTGGAGAGACAGAGTGGAGATTTTGCAAGAAGCCACAGGCAAACATGAGCCACAACCCTTCAGTGCAATCAGGTGTTTCAAGGCCACGTCCTCTGCAACAAGGTTTGGGATTTTGATTTTTTTTTCAAATCATGGTTAAAAAAACCCAAAGCAAGCAGCCATAAAACTACTCAGTTTTCAAAGCAGTATTTGTACCTTCCCATTCTTCACCTAAGGAAAAAAAAAATGAAATTCCATCAGCCGAGAAATTTCTTTGGTTTCACAAAGGCTTTTTCATTACAAGAGAAATGGATGTTTCAAATCCAATGTCCAAGCAAAATCCAAGTTGAGAACTTGTAACAAATGAAAATGATTTTTTTTTTTACTGCAGCATTTTCCAGCCCAGTTGATTCAGGGTTTTGCCCAAACAGAATATTTCTCCTGAAAAGGCTTTGTTTGATCTATAAAACGTTGTCATTGAGTTTTTTTTAAATTGAAACCCACTTCCACTTGCATTAATAGCTGTTCTCCCTGCAGTCAGCCTGCCTGAAACAGCTCAAGGGCTTATTTTCCAGGCTTGGAAAGAGCTGAGGAGATGGCTGTGATCTACCTTCACGGTGAATTTAGGCAGAGTTGTTCTGCTTCAGGCTGCATGCAGAACGGGGGCTGTTCTCCATGATCTGGGTAACGAAAAGTTTGGAGGGAAAAGTCATGTGTCTGCCCAGCTCTTTGTTGTTGTGGGGTCTTGGAGTCGAGTCATGGAGGTCCCGTGGAGCTGAGGGGCGTTCCTAGAGGGGCTTTGGTGTCTGAGGTTCATGGTTCTGCTCTTGGATCTGGATGCTGGCCACTGTTTGGCCAAAATGGGCTGGGAGAGGACTTGCTGCCCAGCACTGCTGCTGGATTTGGGGTACCCTTTCACAGAATCAGAGAATGATTTGGGGTGGAAGGGACCTCTACAAGTCACCTACTCCAGCCCCCTGAAGTAAGCAGGGACACCCTCACCCAGATTAGGCTGCTCAGAGCCTCCTCTTGAGCATCTCCAGGGATGAGGCTTCCACCACCTCCCTGGGCAACCTGTGCCATTGTTCCTCTGCCCTCATGGGAAAAAACTTTTGCCAAATATCCAGTCTTTCAGCTGAGATGCAAGATGGGACCTGGGTATGGTGCCACACCATGGCAGGACCACCCCAAAACTGTATCCATGGGCCTGGGGACCACGTCCTGAAGCCATAGCCAGCCAGACTCTTGGGGGTAACCAGAGGGTTTTTTTTGGGATGTGTCTTGGAGGCTGGGTGCAACACATCCAAATGAGTCTCTGCTTATCACTGCTGCCTGCTCTCTCAGGAACCTGTTGGTGATTCCTGGGGTGAAGGTGGTCTTCATCTTTGCTGTCTGCTCCCAGCAATGGACATTTATGGAACAGCCCACTGCAAAATAATCATAACAAAAACCCAAACTGCAACCCTTCCAGGTATCTATTGACATGATTTCTGTAACCTGGCTAAGTTCTCCACGGGACCTCGTGGTCCTCCTTTGGGTGAGGTTGAGGTGAGCAGCTTCCCTCCCAGCTCCCATGGGTGGGCAGTGCCTGGAGAGAGTGGGGGGAGATGTATCCTAAACCTGTTGCATTTAAGCCCTGGTGGGAAATATCCCTCTTTTTGCAGGAAAAAAAAATCCCTCCCTTGTGGATGGGGACAGCAGGAAGCTTGGCCAGGGGAAGGTGGGAGAAGCCTCAAGAGCAGTTTGCAGTGAGGATGTTCTGGTTGCTTCCATCTGGAATAAATACCATTTCCCTCTGGTTTGCAAGCAAAGGGAAGGTAAACTCTGTCCAAGCAGCTTTGCCAAGCTGAGGTGGCACCTCCCAGTGTCAGTGTTGACATTGTCCCCTTTGCACGTGTTGCCCTTCTCCCTGCAACCCCCACCCATCCCCTGGTCCCTCTCAGTGGGACACCCACGCTCCAGCCTCTGCTTTGCATTTATAGCTGCTTTTTGTGGCTCTTTTGTTATCTGATGTTCATTTAAAAAAAAAAAAAAAAAAAAAAAAAAAAAAAAAAAGCAGCTGACACCATCTCGATGTTCGTGGAAGGGAACTATCTAGGGACATAATTTGTGGGTTTTGGAAAACTTACCATAAGGGGAGAGTTGTGGTTCCTTCCAGCCTGGCATCTGCCCAGCTCCCTGCCAGCCAGCTTGGCTTTATGGGACACTTTTAATGGGATGTTTTTAATGGGACACTTTTAATGGGACATTAAAACTCAATCCCCCCCCAAAAAAAGCCCCCAAACCAACAACACCCCCCCCAAAAAAACCACAACCCCAAACAACAACAACAAACAAATAAACGAAAAATAATTAAAAAAAAAAAAAAAGTACCAGAGAGTAATTTCTGAGTGGAACGATTGGGTGTCAGCTGGATCTCTCTGTGCACTTTGTTCCTCCCGGGTGCTTGTCCCCTTGGAGCAGGGTGTCACATTCTTTCACGGGTTGAAACGCGTCCTCGGTGCTGCTGGATGTGTTGAAAGCTGTCGGGAGCTGAGGAGCTGAGCTGGGGGCTGTGGGGGGAAATGGCTTTTTCAGAGGCTGGGCTTGAACTGGAACAACCCCCCCAGAGCACCTGGGAGGAGGTGACCAGGGAGAGGTGATGGTTCTCTTCTCTGGGCTCGGCTCTGGTTGTGATGGGGGGAAATGTTTTGGGCAGAATGAGGGCTCCTGGAGCCCTAAAAATGCTGGGTATAAATTGGAGGTGGATGGGGAAAAGCCGCAGTGTCCCCCGTCATGTGCTGAACCCCCCCAGGAGCCACCGTGGGGGAGGGAGGTGGTGGTGGGGCTGCTGCTCAGCATCCACCGTCCCCTCCTTGCAGTTCACAGCTTCAGCGCTTCGAAATGGAGCCCTTTGGGACAGGAGGGTGCTGGAGGAAAGTGGAGAGGGGGAGAAGGAGGAGGAGAAGCTTTTCTCTCTGCAGGCCCATTGTCTAATCAAAGGGAATCTGACTTTAAAGGTTTCGTGTTCGGCGCGGAGCCGGCGGGGAAGCTGCGTCATTAAAAATGTTCCAGTGCGCTTTGAGATCGCTGCCGACCGGGCGGCCTCGGTGTCTTGTGCTGCTCCCGGCTGCTGCCTCTGTCCCCTCCACCCCAGCCCCTCCTCACCCCACCGGGCTGCTCCCCAAAGTGACCTAAACACAGGAGCTCTGGGGGCTGCATCACCTCCCCAGCCCGAACCCCGGCACAGGCGCTGGGAATTGTCTCCTCTGCACCTTCCCTATTTCCCTCTGGAGCTGCACTGATGTTACTCCAGTCAGAGAGCTTTTTGGGGATAAAATGCCCCCCTTTGGCCCCCGAGATGCTTTGTCTCTCACTGTCAGGACTCCAGGAGCTGGACCCAAGCCAGCAGGAGGGAGATGATGCACGTCGGGGCTCAGCTCTGAAAGCTGCACTGTGCATTTGGGTCAGGACCCACTTTTCTCCCCCTCTGATGGGGCCAAACCAGCCTGGAAATGGATCTGCTGGTGGCTGGGGAGTGGCAGAGAGGTGGACGTGGAGGCTGAGAGGGAGCCAGGGGGCTCGGAGAAGCGTTCAGAGCCCGAGCTGAGGAGGATGTTGCTCTCGGGAAATCGATGCTAATCCCGTTGGTTTTGATGCAGAGCTGGCACCGCCTCGGCAGGCTGAGGGTGATGGAAATCAGGAGGGCTTCTGTGTCCTCGAGGTGCTCGGGTCTCTCGTTGCTGCTGGATGAGCCTAAAAGAGGGGCAAGAGGGGGATCCCCGACTTCCAGAGCAGGAAGATGTTGAGGGAGGGTCTCCTGCCTCTCCTGGCTGTGATCCGTGCCCATCCTTCCCAAGACCTCCACAGGAGGATGGAAACAAAATACAAGTTTCTCGGTGAGCCCCATCACTTTCACTCCTCTCCACCTCACCTCGCTGCTTTTATCTTTGGGGGTTTCCAAACCATCCCCTCCACAGCTGCCCCCCAGCAGACCCCCACCCCTCTTCCATTCCTGACTGCATTTCCATGGGATTAACATCTTCACAAGAGGCAGGAAGAAGCATTTTTCAGGCTTCTCCCCACAGATTTCCTGTGGGGAGGATGCAGGCAGATGGGTTTTGCCTGGCTTTATAGGAACTGGGATCAGAGCATCCTGCAAAGAGGCTGCTTCGTGCTGACAGGGCACCGAGCAGCTCCCTGAGACACCCCCCAGCCTCAGTGGTGCTGGGAATGAGAAGAACCTGATGGGGCTGGGGGGGTCTCATGGGTCTAATGGGAGAGAAAATTGCTTGGGAAGCGGGGGAGTTGTGGGAATAATCACATTTGTCACCAGCCCATGGGGCCTGTGGGGCAAGGATGGACATGGGTGGGAGAGGAGTAAAATTGCCCTCTTGGGTTCTGCCACTGATGCACTCCCAGCCTCAGCTTTACTATCCCAAAGCAAGGCTGCTGGGGTGCTCTGCTGCTTCCAAAAAGCTGCTTTGTCTTCTTTTGAGTTTTTTTCCCCTTGGATTATACTTATTTTTGTGGCTAGAAGAGACCTTTGTGTTCCCTAACTTTGACTTCCTGCCTTAAACAGGCCAGAAAAATGCTGCGTGGTACAAAGGCTCATTAGCAGCCTTTGTTACTGGGGAGGGAAAGCACAGCTCCATGGGTGGGGAGCTTTTTAAAGCCATCACCTATGGCCATGCAACCTGTTATGAAAAGTCTCAGCACACCCAGGGTGGATTTGTTATGTACAAAAAGGAGGTGGGGAATTATAGGTGGGGGTGGGGNAGGTGGGGGTGGGGGGCGGGGTAGAAATCACTGTTTCTTGACAGATAAGAGCCTGTTGTGTTTGTTCTGGAAATCAGGGGGTCAGTGCAGTTGTTGGAGGTGTTTTCCCCCCTGTCTCAGTGTTGCTTTGCTCGTGCAGGTGGGGATGGTGGTGGCTGACAAGGGGATGTGTTTGGCTCAGAGAGGAGGCTGGTATATTTTTTTTACATCTGCATATTTATGCCTTTTTTTGGTCCCTCATGCACAGTGAAACCTGGTGAGGAGAAAGGATAAAAGGACCAGTGGAGGTCAGATCCAGCCCTGGGAAGCATGGGGACCTCACCTGCTGCTGGAGAAGGGCAGTGCAGGGAGGGGGAGAGACAGGAGAACAGGTTGAACTCATCAAGGCAGCCACAGCCTGGCTTCTCTCCTCTCTGATTTTGTTTAAATTGAGCTGTGCTAAATGGTTAATTAAAATGGTTAATTAAAATGGTTAATTACCTGAGCTGCTGCCTGGCTCCCTGCAGGGAGCAGAGGGAGAGCACTGCACCCCTGGACCTGAGGAGAAGGTGGTGGGAGTCATCTCCGGGGCAAAGCAGAGCTGCTCACCTGGGAGAAGCCCAGCCTGGTGCTGCTGGCTTTGGAAGAAAGTTGAGAACATCCAGCCAAGCCAAGCATGGAGTGACCTTCCCGGGTTTGTGTCCCTGGAGTCCTTTTCCAGGTGTCAGCAGCTGCTCCAGTGACAAAGGCTTTTGTGATGCTGCAGCTTGGAGAAAGGATCCGGGCACTGGGCTGGGGGTGCCATGGGAACAGCAGCCCTGGGCTGGAGCAGGACCTGGCTGAGCTCGTGGTAGGATTTTGCTGCATTTCTGCCTTTTAAGAGGGGAGATGCATGTGGTCTGCTGCCTGAGGAAGGACCTATTCTCCCCATTGTTTAGCTTGAAAAGCCCCTCCTCATCTTCCAGGGATGTCTTCAGAGGTGGAGATTGCTCTGGGGGAGCACTCATAGTCGAGGTGGGGGATCCTCATGCCTTTGGGTATCTCAGAGCCAGTCCCAAACCCTGGTGTGGGGTCACAACCAGGTCCCAGCAGCAGATTCAGTGTCTCTTGGTCCCCTTTGCTCCCACCACACTAGTTGGTCTCCTGTGACAGCATCACAGACCCAACTGGCACCTTACTATCTGTGCAGCACCCAATGTTCTGCCAGCACCCCAAAAATAGCCAGGCTCTCTCTACAGGTGTTGGTCCCAGGGAGGACATGGTGCTCATTGCCCACTCCTCACCCAGACCTGGCACTTGTCATTGCTGCAATGAGCTGGGTGGTCTCTAGCTGGCTGGGTCCCCAGGGTTGTGTACGGGACATTTTGGGTGGCTGGACACAGCTCACTACAAGCCACCCTCTGTCCCCAGCACCCTTCAGGGCCACAGCAGGAGCAGGGAGCACCAAAGAGGTGAGGGGTGGGAGCCCATGGGTGCTGGGGAAAAAGCTTGGGGTGAAAGAAGTGGGTGAGAAGAAAGAAGTGGGCATTAAGGGCTCTGTTGTCTGGTCACTGGCAAAGCTCCACACGTTTGGGCTCCTCTGGGGATGCAGGGAAGGGAATGGGTGCTGGTACTTGATGGGATGAGAGGAAACAGCCTCAGATTGGAGCTGGGGAACAATTTCTCAATGCCTGGAAAGGGTTGTCAGGGCCTGGCCCAGGCTGCCCAGGGCAGGGCTGGAGTCCCCATCATCCCTGGAGGGGTTTCAGCCCCTGGAGATGTGGTGCTGAGGGACAGGGGCTGGGGGGGACTGGGCAGTGCTGGGGGAAGGGTTGAATTTGATCTTAAAGGTCTTTTCCAACCCCAGCAGTCCCATGCTTCTACACTCAAGGGAAGACCCTGCCTGCTGCCCAGTGTCCCAGCTGAGCCTGTGGCTCCAGCCACCCCAGTCTGCTCTTGGCAACCTCCTCTGTCCCACTGGGCCACCAGCTCTGAGTGCTCCACCTCTGCTGAACTGGGAAGGACAACTGCTCCCTGGGTTCAAACTGGGTAACTGAGACCTTTTCTCTGCCCAGTTTCCTCCCTCAGCCTCCCTGATCCCTCTTTCTGCCCCATCCCTGGCAGCCCAGCAGGAGCCAGCAGCCTGGGTCTGCTCTGTGCCACGTGCCTGGGCTCTGGCTTGGAGCAGCTCGAGGTGTCCTGGACCTGCACCAAGAGCAGCTGCAAACCTACACAGAAGCTCTTGGCAGCTGGCCCACCTGGTCTAAGGGCACAAATCAGGGCTGTCCCAGCTCCAGCAGGAGCTCTGTGGATCTTCACAGCTCATGGGGATGGTGAGGATGGTGGTTAGATCTGGTGCATGGTTGTGGCACTCAATATTTCTCACTTGGTGGAACATTTTTGGAGGTGGTTGGGTCTCTTCTTCACCTCTCAGTGATCTCCTGGGGTCAGGTTCCTCCTCCCAGAGCCATTTCAGGGCACCTCACCCCATCTCTCCTTGGTCTCAGTGTGTCTGCCAGGCTGCAGCGTGTGGGTGCTGGTGAGCTCCAAACCAAGAGGGATCCCAGATCCATCCTGGGCTGCAATACAGATGCAGGACTTGCTGGAGCATCCCCAGGACTTTCAAAGGACCTTGGATGAGAAGGAGTTCTACAGTAAGCCATGCAGTTCCCCCCACCCTCAGCTCCTCTGTCCCATCCTCTAGCCAGAATTCAGAGAGATTTTTTAGCCAACAAGCCAATATTTCCAGCAGCTCCAGCCTGCATTTGGCCCCACACGTGTCAATGGGCTACCCCAGCTCACACAGCTCGGGTTGGGAAAGCACCCAAGGGCTCTGGGGTGGTTCTTGCATCTCAGGAGGGTGATGGGGACCTGCAGCCTCTGCCTTGGGGTCACTAGAGCACCAGGAAAGAGCAACTTGATTGTCTCTGAAAGCTTTCTGGAGAGATCTGGAGGAAAACTGAAGCTCTGAGTGTTGTCAGACTGAGCTGGGTCTGTTCCTGGGTCTGTGCTCCTCCAGCTATCATAGGGGACAGTTTGGAGGAACCTGGGGGAGAAATGCAGACTGGATGCAGTGGTTAAGTGTCACTGGTGGGTGACTCTGGGGCTGCTCAGCTGGCACAGTGCAGATGCCCCTGGACAGAAGGGCTGGGGAGCTTCTGGGGAGGTAGGACCTGGGCAGGGATCCATTTCCTCCCCAGGATTCCCAGTTTCTGGGTTACTCCATGCTCTCCTTGGTATTTCACAGGGGTGAGTCAGCACTTCACAAGGGTTGGAGGTGTCTGAGCAGCAGGGGAAGTGCCAAAACCAACAGCAAAAGAAGCTAAAGGTAGGTTGCAGGTGAGGAAATCTGGGAAGAAAAGCAGGGATGGGGAAGCCCCAGAGAGGAAGCAAGGAGCATTTTCCTTTTTTCTGCTGGAAGGCAGCAGGCAATCCTCCTGATTCCCACCCAACCCACCCAAAAGAGCCAGACAGAATCCCCATGGCCAGCTAAGAAATCCCAGACTGGTTTGGATTGGAAGGGACCTTGAAGATCATCTACTGCCCTGAGCAGGGACACCTCCCCCAGCCCAGGGTGCTCCCAGCCCCATCCAACCTCCATCACTGCCAGGGATGGGGCAGCCACAGCTTCTGGGGGCAACCTGGGCAACCAGGGGCTCACACCACACAATTTCTCCCTCCCATCTCCTCCCCATCTCCCTTCTGCCATCCTGAAACCATCACTGCACAAACTGAGGCTGCTGGGAGGAGGGGGGTCTGCTGGGGGGCTGGAGCCCAGTGCTGGGGGTGAACTGCCTGTGACCAGGAGGGATGGGAAGGGTGAGGGCCAGAGCCTGAAGGAAAAATCACACCCGTGGGGAAGATGAATGAGCTGGTTGTCCGAGATGAAGCAAGGGCAGCAGTGGGAAGAAGAAAGGGGCAGCAGGGTAGATGAAAGGGTCGACCTGACACCCCACATCCCCCCCAGCAGCAAAGCCTGGGGCTCTGCACTCCTTTCTGTGTCTCTCCTGGCAGTGTTCAGGTGAGATAACCCCTCAGGTGTGTACTCACCCCCCTGAGGGTAACATTGGACAACAACTTCTTCCATCCGTGGGTTCCTTGTGTGGCTCCTGGCCAGGAGGTACCAGGGGCCTCACTAACACCAGGACTCCATTAACTCCCACCCACTGGTGTCAGATGGGAAAACTGAGATGTAAAGCAGTGTAACAACAAAGCAAATTGGGTTTTTGGGGGTAGGGATGGACCTGCAGGGAGCTGAGCTCTGTGGGGAGGTTCCTTTGAGCAGGGACTAAAGATTGACCCAAAGGACCCAGACCATGAACCTGGCCTTGACCATGTAGGTTTAATCTAATTTAAGATATCCAGGGGGCTGAAAGCCCTGTTAGGTGCCTGCAGAGGGGAATATCTCCCCCTGGTTGCTCTTGGCTGGTGATTAGCAGCACCCTGAAGCTGGAGGGGGGATGGACCCCCCTTGTGTTGTGCCCTGGACCAGCCCTGGCTGCTCTTCCTGCTCACCTGTGGCTGCTTTTGGCTTGTGGGTTTGGGGTTTTTTGGACTCTGGTTGGTTTTTTTTTTAACCTTCAGCCAGCCAAGCACCCCTTCTCCCAGACAGGACAGATGAAAATGAGCTTTTGTCCTCTGTGGAGAAGATGAGGGAGAGAGAGAGGAAAAGTGAGGGGAAATTAAGCAGAAATAGCTTCAGGGGTCATTTAAAAATATCCCCATGACTCCCTTAAATATATATTTAGCAAGAATTCATAGTCCACGGCTGAGGGAGCTCCAGGCACCAAATGTACAGAGTGGGTTTTTTTGATAAAGACCCAGGGGATCAAGCAGCTTGGAGGGAAAGGAAGTTCTTGGGGTGGAGATGGGGGAGATCCCACCCTGTGCCTAGGGCAGAAGGCTGCAGGGGAGCTCTCAGCCACCCTTCTGTGCCTGTGAATCACTCCTGCACTGCATAGAGACATGTTTTGAGCTTTTTTTGGTCTCTAAGAAAGGTCTTTCCCATCAAAGTTGAGCAGCAAGCCAAATCCAGGGCTCCTGCTGATGGGGTAGGGCTGGCAGTGCAACCACTGGAGGTCCCGTGGGCTCTGACCAGGTTTGTGGAGCCACCACCACATCCATCCTGGGTTTCCTCCCTCTGGAGTAACCTGAGCTGGTCCCTGAATGAGGACAGCCCAGTTTGGATCCTTGTCCCCATGAATGCTGGGAGAGGATGAGGAGGTGGTGGCTGAGCCCAGACTTTCTGGAGAAGGGCACTGATGGTGGACCAGCTGGGGAGATGGAATGGAATGGCATAAAATCCCAACACAGTGCCCAGGAGGAGACACCAGGCAGGTGTAATCCCATGGGAGGCAGAGAGTGAAGCCACCACAGGGCTGTGACATCCCAGGGTGGCCCCGAGCAGCACTGCACCCCTGGAACCAGCTGACCCAGATCCCAACGTGTTTTCCAGCTCCCAGACTTTTAGCATTAAGAAAATCTCCTCATTCTTAGGAGCATCTTGTGCTCAAAACCCCCTCCCAGGTCTGCCCCAGGATCTTTACCATCAGCCCATGAATTATTCATGGTTCCTGGTGTGGGGGATCCCTTTATAACCTGGAGAAGGCTCTCACTGAGCAGCAAAGCCTTGCCTAGGGCTGGAGGCTTGGAAACCCAGGAGCTGGAGGGAATTCAACTCACAGGTTCCTTCCTGGAGCCCCAGGGTTTGCAAAGTCAGTCCCAGCCTGGATTTGGACTTTGAGGCCCCTACTAAAGGTTGGTGGGTGTCTCCTTGCAGACCTGTGAGCTTTTATTGATTGCCTCTTGCCTGAGTTCCCACACATCCAGATTGTAACTGCTCCCCTCCAGACAACAAGTGGAGCTGTCAGCCCCTGATTTATTTTTATTGCCTTTTTTCCCTCCCACTAATGACACCAAGACATGAGGAATGTGTGATGGAGTACCTGAGCTGGGAGATGCTGGGGGGGTGTGTGTGTGCTTGGTGAAAACTTTGTCCATTTTAGCAAAGAAAAACCCCTCTGTACACCCACAGCATAGGGAAACTGAGGCACTGGCTCAGAGTGGGAAAATCCTCCTCCACCAAAGGTATCCAAGAGCCCGTGGATGGGACCCAGCCACAACTCGGGGATTTTGGAGTCATTTTGCAGCCCTGTGGTGACATCATGTCCCCCTCCTTCAGAGCTGCCACCTCTTTACTCTCTGCCCAGCCAGACCCAGCTCCTGCTGTCACCATGTCCTGGCTGTGGCAGCAGTGTCACTGTGGGGTGACATGGCATAGCTGGAGCAGAGATTTGTGTGTTTCCAGAAACCAGTGTCTGCGTGGAGTGAGCAGAACCGTTCTAATGGCTCCGTAAATTCCTTCATTACTTATTAAACTGCAGCATTCCTCCTGCAGTGCAGGAAAACAAACCAAAACACATTAAAAAACCCCCTCAAAACATACAAACTAACAAAAAAGATTAAACGGAGAAGAAAAGGGAGCGGAGAGGGGGTGAGGAGGGGCAGAGCCTTACCCCGGGCAGGGCTGCAGCAGTGGGGCCGGATCAGGCCCCGGGAATTCCTGGGCATCCTCTGCCCTCTGCAGGCAGCAGGAGAGACCGGGACTGACTGCGGGCAGGGGCACCATGGGGCTGGGGTCCCCCGAGGGGTAGCAGGAGGCTGGGGAGCACCAGGATGCCCGGAGCTGCTCATTGTGAGGATGCTCCAAAGGGGTTGATGGGGTGCAGGGACCACCCTGCTTGTGGAAAGCTGTCCCTAAAGCCCTTGGGCAGAGCTGAACCAGGTGAAAAAGGAGCTCCAGGCAGCAGTGAAGCTGATGAGAGGCCTGGGGAAAGGTAAGGAACCTCGAACTTGAGCCCATCCCTGGTGAGGGCTGGATGTGGCTGCAGGAAGAGATCTGCTCCCTCCTTCCCTTGAGAGGCCTTGTGGGTGGGTGCCAAACCTCACCAGCATCCCACCGGGTGGATGTTCTCCAGCTTTGTGTTGTTTCTGGGTTTGTTTTGGGGTTTTTTTGATTGTTTTGTTGTGGGTTTTTTTCCTACCAGCCTAAGCAAGGCCTGGGCCCCCTTGTGCAGAACATCACCAGGACGGCATCGATCGCTCAGGAGCTTTTTCCTCCCCCCCGGGTCAGAGAGCGTGTCAGCTCCTGCCCCAGGAGGGCTGTTTGTGGCCTCTCCTAAGTGAAGCTAATGTATTTCGAGGGCTGTGCTGGCCAGCTGGGACACCAGAGCATCTCCAGGAAGAGAAGCAGCTTGGCTGAACGCAACACTGCAAACAAGCAAACGCCTCCCCAGCTGAGCTGCTCGTGAGGCTCCGGGTGGCGGGGAGCGGAGCTTCGGGATCCTTCCTGCTTTGCCTTCTCCTCCTCCTCCTCCTGGCTGAGCTCCCCAGGCAGGCTTGGGAATGAAGATGCATGGTTAAACCCTCTGGAGAAAGGTTTTAGGAGGAAAAGCAGCCCATTTCTTCAGTTCTAAGACACCCAGGTATCCTCTGGGATGAGCCGAGGGACCCGGGTACCCAAGTCCCAGGGACACCAAATGTAATTAGACATTTACATCTAGAGCAGGGGCTCAAGGGCCATCTGGCACTTTAATTATTCATACACAGCCATATAAGCACAGGCAGAGAGCTCTTTATGGAACCTGGGGAGCTTCTCCTGGCCTGACAAAGCCTGCTCCTCTCCAGGGCTGCTTTCCTTTCCCTGCTGCCAAAACCCGGGGGCTGCCACGCTCCACGTCCACCCTGGCTGATCCTGGGGGGGAAAAATCCAGGAGGAAAAGAGTCCTCCCTTGGAAAGAGCAGGTCAGGAGGCCTGAAATCAGATTAAATGTCCATCAGGAGAGCCTGTCCCTGCGGTGATGTGGCCCAGTGCTTCTCCAAGGTGTCTTTTTAAGCCATGACTCATCAGCTGAGAAATTTTAATTTCTGTCTTTCTCTCCCAGGGCGAGGAAGCGGTTGGGACCTCTGCAGAGAGAAGTCTCTTTCAGGAACCGTTTGAAGTGATGCATTTCCTCTCAAGCTGGTGGAGCTACGCCAGGTTTCACAAGATGTAACTTTCTCAAAGATGAAGCTGAAATATGGCAAAAGAGGGGGTTTGGGCAGAGTTTTCTCTTGTCCATCTGAGGAGGGATTTCTCAGCTCCATGGGACATGCTGGCAGGGAGGGGTGCCTCTGGGAGATGTGGGTACATCGGATCCAGACCAAAGTGATGGTTTTTTAACTGGAAACTGGGATATTCTGCTCCCCAAGGCTGCGGGCTGCATCTCCTTCTTCAGTCAATTCCAACCCGGCCCTCAGAAACCCTTCTGACAACCCCAGGGGTGAGATATTTCTGTTGGTACACTTGACTAATTTTTTTTTTTTTTTTTTTTTTTTTTTTTTTTTTGTAGGGGGAAAGATTTGAGCTTGATCTTTCCCTCGTGTCTCCCAGGACAGCAGCAGGACCCAGAGGAGAGCAGTGGCTGTGATGAGCCTGTCTGACAGACTCCACATCTCTGCTGCCCTGCACGTACCTTGGTATCATTTCATCTGGATGAGCTACATCCACCTAATTCTATCTGCCTTCCATATACTTAATGATAATTGCATCCACATGAGCCAAGCTCCTGGATCATCCTGGGGCTGTCTCTGATCCGCCCATCGGGTCGAACCCAGCGTTGTTATCCAGGAGGATCTCGGGTTTTTCAGGAGCTCCACAAAGATTCCCAACACAATTTTGGTCACTCGTGGGTTTATATTTAGAACTCAGCTGTTTACCCACCACTGCAAACCCACTCACAACCTCAGGGAGACTCTGTGCACGGTCTCTGTCAGAGGCAGATGAGAGGACGGGGAAGGATGCAGTCTAATGGAACAACAACAATCTGATTCAACCCTCCCTCTTACATTAGGGCGTTCCTGGGGAGCTATCTCGTTTCCCTGGGGTGACACAGAGATGCTGGGGACATTTCTCTGAGGCACAGAGACAGGGAACATTGTGCTTTCTGCTCTCCTGATTTCAAACCACTCCAGACACAGCTCCGGGGGGGCTGGAGCAGCTCGGGGTTCCCTGGAGTTCTTCCTGCTGCAGTGTGGCTGCAGAATTCTGGGTTTTTTGTCTATTTTTTTTCTTGCTTCTTCAGGTAATCCTGGATTTCGATGCATTTTAACGGCAGCCAAGAAGAAGGAAGAGAATTATCCAGCACAGAGCTGGGAGGGGAGAAGCAGGGCTTTGGGGTGTCACAGGGTGACGCAAGGTCTGCCCGGGCCACAGCGTTCTCACCCTTTCAACATTTTTTTTTTCCCATTCTGTGTTACACACAGGACGATCAGAGGGGCACAGGGGAGCAGGAACACCCGGGGGTATGGCAGCGGCTGTGGGACCCTCAGGACCCTCAGGAACCATCCGGATCCGGGTCCCAGCCGCCCATGGGTTCCCCCGGCCCGGAGGCTGCAGCAGCTCCGACCCTTGGCCAGAGGGGAGATGGGAACCAGAGCTGTCCCACCCGAGCAGAACGCTCCCCAGAGGAACAGGAACACAGCAGCCGAGCTAACTGTCGCAAACGGTCTGAGCGCCTCCCATGAGGCACCATCGGGGACAGGGGGGGCCGGGCCGGGCCGATCCCTGCCCGGGCTCCCACCGTGAGGGGAGAGCCAGGCCCTCCCGGTTGGCCCCGGGACCTGCGGGGCTCCCCCAGCCCCTCCGGGAGGAGTTTCGGTGTGTTCCCTGGTGCGGACACACGGGTGGGAGCAGAGCAGAGCAGGCTGCAGGCCGAGACGTCTCGACCGGCTTGAACACTCCGCTCCCCCTCCGCCCTTCTCTCCGCTGCAGGCGAGCTGTGCCCGCCCCCGTGGCGCTCATCCCCCGGCCGGTACCACGTCCCCGCGGGCTGAGGGGGCGACCGGAGCCCAACACCCTCCGCTCCCTCCCGCAGCCCGGGGCTGTCTGAGCCCGCAGCCGCAGCCGCACAGCCAACTCCGCCGGGGAACAGCCCCCTTCGCCGCTTCGACCAATCAGAATCAGAGGCACCATGATTGATCTCCTCTTTAGCCTATCCGCACGCTACTTGGCTGCGCCCAATCAGGTGCCTGAGGAGATTTTTCTCACCCAATCATAAAGCGAGCAGGGGGCCTGGGCAGCAGCGCGCGCTTCTTCGGGAGTGGCGTAGGCTTGAGCCAATCAGAGCAGAGCAGGGAGGGCCAATGGGGAAAGGGGGCGGGGAGAGAGCGGCTCGCGAGAGCTCGAGAGGGACGCTGGGAACCCGCGGTTCGGGCAGCGGCCAATGGAGGAGCGCGGGGCGGGGCCTCGAGGGGGCCGTGGGGACTGGCAGGCGGGGGAACCAATCAGCAGCAGGAGGTGAGCTCGCCCCAGTGGCCAATGAGCGGGGGAGAAGCTCGTCCCGCCGTCCAGCCCTCCCGAGTCAGAGCGCGGAGCCTCCAACCAGGAGGCCGCGCCCTTTCCAACCGACCAATCAGCGAGCGGGGCGGTGAGGAGCGCGTGTGGCGGCGGCTCTGCCCGCCCCCTCCTTGTGGGCGCGCGGGGCCGGCGGGCGGAAGGACAGGCAGCCGAGCCAATCGGAAAGGGCGAAGTGAGAGGATGGGCGGGACTTCCGCCCGGGGGG
>JAAWXA010000100.1:145765-175105 GCA_038090715.1 Florisuga fusca
GGGGGGGGCCCCGCCACCCGCCGCCATGAAGGGCAAGGAGCGCTCCCCGGCCAAAGCCAAACGTTCGCGGGGCGGCGGGGGCGGCGAGGACTCGGCCTCCTCCTCCTCCTCCTCCGAGTCGGTTGGCGGGGAGTACAAGACCCTGAAGATCAGCGAGCTGGGCTCGGCGCTGAGCGACGAGGCGGTGGAGGACGGGCTCTTCCACGAGTTCAAACGTTTCGGAGACGTGAGCGTCAAGATCAGCCGCCTCCCGCCCGGCACCGGCGCTACCGACGAGCGCGTGGCTTTTGTCAACTTCCGCCGGCCCGAGGACGCCCGAGCTGCCAAACACGCCCGGGGCCGCCTCGTGCTCTACGACCGCCCCCTGAAAATCGAGGCCGTCTACGTGGGGAGCAGCGCAGGGAGCAGCCGACGCCGGAGCAGCCGTTCCCCGGCCTTGCTGGACAAGGAATCTCCCTACGGCACGGCGGCCATCGGGGTGGCGGCCGCGGCAGCCGTCCGGCACCCACCTGCCGGGGCGACCCAACGGGCTCTGTCACCCGCCGGGAGTGGCGGGGCCCTGGGCTACCGGGACTACCGGCTGCAGCAGCTCGCCCTGGGCCGCTTGCCGCCTCCGCCGCCTCTCCCCAGGGAGCTGGAGAGGGAGAGGGACTACGGGGGTTTCTACGAGGCGCGAGTGCGGCCGGCCTACGGGCTGGAGCGGGTGGCTGGGGTGGCGGCTGCCGGGGGGTTTCGTGGTGGAGGTGGGGGTGCTGGAGCTGCCAGCGAGGAGGAGATCAGTCCTGAGGATGACCAGAGAGCCAACCGCACCTTGTTCCTGGGCAACTTGGACATCACCGTCAGCGAGTCAGATCTACGTCGCGCTTTTGACCGTTTCGGGGTCATCACGGAGGTGGACATCAAGAGGCCGGGGCGTGGGCAAACCAGCACCTACGGTTTTCTTAAGTTTGAAAATCTGGACATGGCACACCGAGCCAAGTTGGCCATGTCAGGGAAGGTGCTGCTGCGCAACCCCATCAAGATCGGGTACGGGAAAGCCACGCCGACCACCCGGCTGTGGGTGGGCGGCCTCGGGCCCTGGGTGCCCCTCGCTGCCCTGGCCAGGGAGTTTGATCGGTTTGGCACCATCCGCACCATCGATTACCGCAAGGGGGATTCCTGGGCCTACATCCAGTATGAGAGCCTGGACGCGGCGCAGGCCGCCTGCACCCACATGCGGGGCTTCCCTCTGGGGGGCCCTGATCGCCGCCTCCGCGTCGACTTTGCCGACACCGAGCACCGGTACCAGCAGACCTACCTGCAGCCTCTGCCCTTGCCACCTCCTGCTCATTACGAGCTGGTGGCCGAGGTGGCTGCTTTTGGGGCTCACCGGGGAGCCCCACCTGATCCTCTTCGGGGGGCCCGGGACAGGACGCCACCTTTGCTCTATAGAGACCGTGACAGAGACCTTTACCCCGAGACAGAGTGGGTGCCCCCTCCGCCCCCCGTACGGGACAGGAGTAACCGGGCAGCTGCCTACGACCCTCTGGAAAGCTTGGAACGCCGCCGGGATGGTTGGTCCTTGGAGCGGGACCGAGGGGAGAGGGAGTTGGGCAGTAGTAGTAGCAGGGAGCAGCCTAGGAAAAGGAGGCTGGCGGAGGATGGAGGCCGCCACCTGGACCGCTCTCCGGACAGCGAGCGTTCTTCTTCCTCTCGCAAGCGTCACTGCTTGGCCACCACCTCTCCTCCCGACCGCAGCCCCGAGCTCCTGGCAGGGAGGGAACGTTACAGCAGTGACCCCGAGCGCTCCTCCTCCCGTTTGCTCCTCTTGGAGCGACCTTCACCCGCGCGGGAGTCGCGGCGGGGCAGCCTGGAACGGGGGCAGAACGAGAAACGCGACCGGAAGAACTCTGCCGAGCGGGAGAGGAAGCACCGGGCGGTGACCACGGCCACGCAGGAGGGCAAAAGCCCTTCCAAAAGAGACGAGCGGGCGACGGAGGGAGGCGGCGGGGGAGGCTCCCGCCTCAAACCTCCTCCTCAGAAACAGCAGCAGGACGGAGCCTCGCAAACCGGGGGAGCCCCCAAGCTGTGTTTGGCTTGGCAGGGGATGCTCCTCCTGAAGAACAGCAACTTCCCCTCCAACATGCACCTGCTGCAGGGGGACCTGGGCGTTGCCAGCAGCCTCCTGGTGGAGGGAGCGACTGGTGGGAAAGTGGCTCAGCTGAAGATCACCCAACGCCTCCGCCTGGACCAGCCCAAGCTGGACGAGGTCAACCGGCGCATCAAAGTGGCGGGGCCCAACGGTTACGCCATCCTCTTGGCTGTGCCCGGGGCCTCAGACAACCGCTCGGCAGCCGGAGCTGCTGAGCCTGCCACCACCACCACCACCTCCACCCAGAGGCCCCTCAGGAATCTGGTGTCCTACCTAAAGCAAAAGCAGGCTGCTGGGGTGATCAGCCTCCCTGTAGGGGGGAACAAAGACAAGGAGAACAGCGGGGTCCTGCACGCTTTTCCACCCTGCGATTTCTCCCAGCAGTTTCTGGACTCCACGGCCAAGGCCCTGGCCAAATCAGAGGATGACTATCTGGTCATGATCATTGTCCGTGGAGCCTCCTAAGGCTCTGGTGTTCTCTAGACTCAACCCTGCCTACTCGTCCTCCGCACAGCCCCTCCAGCGTGTGCCAGGTGCTATGGGATACAGCCTTAGCCAGCCCTGTTGTTAATTTTAAATGAGATCTTTGTAGGTGAAGTTTTTTTCCCCCTGCCCATTTTTTTTTTTTTCTGTTACTACATTTTTTTTTTTTTCTATAAAGTTAGAAGCCAGAAAGGTTGGTTAGCCATTAATGTGATGAAGATGCTGAGAATCCCACATTGGTGGGAATCACAGGGAGGCAAGGCCTGCTTTGGTTTACAGAAAAAAAAGAAAGAAAGAAAAGGTAAAAAAAAACCAAAAACACCACACAAAAACTGGGGGAGGGTGTGTGGGAGGAAAAGAAACTCCCATCTTCTTCATTTTGATTCGTGTCCTTTTTTCATTTCATGTATTTTTAAAATAGCTCGTCCTCGCTAGAGTCACAAACATAAAAGACCAGATTTAAAGCACTCAGTTGTTTATATGGAAAACCTCATCCCAACCAGTGGACTGGTGTCAGCAGCTTGTGAGTTTTTGGGGTCCTTGAAATTCTCCTGCCCAGCCCTTGGCACCTCTGCTCCCTGGGGAGCTGCAGGACTCGGGGTTGGGCTCTTTCAGGTGAGCAGCACCTGCTCTCGGGTACACTTTGCAGAACATTGAAATTCCTTTCTCGGGTGTTTGGTAATTCCCATCCAGCCCCACCAAATGCATGCACTGAAAGTATGGTTGTATTTTTTTGGTTTTTTTTTGGGGGGGGGTTTAGCAGGTGTATTTCTCCTATTTCTCTGGGTTCTGTTGTATCCCATGTGTGCACTTTGGGTTTGTAACAGTGACAATGTTTGGTAAATAGCTGAGGATTTTGTTACAAACCATGAATGTCTTGTGCTTACCCTGGTATGCAAGAAACAAGGAGGTGCTTTCAGAGAGTTTATTTTGGGTTTTCTCTTTTTATTGCTTTTTTAAAAATATAATTATTATATATTTTTCAAAGAGTTGCAGGTACAGTGGGGTCTGGTTTCCACAGTGCAAACTCTGAGCGAGTGTGCTGCTCTCCAGAGATGGTTTTTAATTCTGTGATAATTTAATTACATGAAAGTTCTCATTAACGTTTTACCTCTTTGTTAATAGCAAGAAGCTGCTGTCTGCTAGGGACTTTTCAGGTACAGTACAGTGGGCATTACATGAGGTTTAACTTTCTTAAGCCATCTGGAGTAAAGTGGTTTTAGCATCTCAGAGAAGTATTAACAAACACTCCCAGATGCAGATTTTTTTGTTCCTGGGATTCTAGAAGGAAACAAACAGTTCAAAGAACTTCCTCCCTACCCCCCTACTCTGGGCACTTTTCTCCATCCGTCTTGGGCCACCTTGCTAATTATTAGGAGGGAAGATGGGATCTAAATCCCTGTTTGGTTTAAGAACCCAAGGAATATTGCAGCCAGCTTTTCAACTGAAATGTAAATCTGACATAACTTTACAAATTGTAACCTTGCACTTAAACCTTGCACTTAGCCACGTTTTCAGAACCATGGGCAGTGGACACATTGCTGCTGCTGCACTCACTTGGAGAGAGCTTTGGGTTCAGTGGGCTTGAATTTCCAAATCTTCCAAACAGCTTTGGCTTTTATTAGCTACTTTTTTCTTTCCCAATGGAAACCTACTGGCCTCATTTAATGCTCTTCAGCGTTTGAGGGGAAAATCCAGGATTTCTGGGTTGTTGTCCTTTGGTGTGAATGTGACGTGGCAGAATGCAGCTCTTCATCTTCCTATTAACAAGGAGAATTTTGGAGAAATGACACCAATAACGTAAAGTTTGAAAAGATGCAGTGTCTTCACCACTTGTTGCAAAGAATATCTTGATTTTCATTCCGTCAGGTGCCTGTTGTGTCTCAGCAGGTAACCAGCACTGCTGCCAACTCACCGGGGGTGCTGCTCACGTTTTGAGGGAGTGAAACTCTTCAACACCAGTCATGTGCAAGCCTTTGAAAGGAAAGAAATTTGAGCCACTGGGAATTCAAATCTGCCCTAAACTAAAAAAGCACAGAAGCACTAATACCTGTGTTCAACACTTCACCTTGCTGAGAGCAGTGTTTGTTCTGCAGACAGGCAGCAGGCACCTGGTTTTAAGACCCATAAAATGAGGCGTCGATGTGGCTGGTCAGAGCAAACTTGGTGTGGGAATCCTTTTGCAAAGAGCATCCTGGTGCAATTCCATATATTTTTAAATTTTCTTTTTCCTTGTAATATAGCAGTGGTTCTATGTGACATGGGCTTTCAGGAGTCAGAACTGTGCTGCACTGGAGGGTAATAGCAAGGCTGTATGTGACTCCAGGTTGTCTGGTTACTTGTTTAATGGAGTACCTGCTTCTTTAAATCTGGTTTATTTATGGTTGCTGCTCTGTTTTGTAAGCAAGGATTTTAACACCCTTTGAGGGTTCTTAATGTCAAACCATACTTGACTGGCAACAATTTGGGTTTTGTTTCTTTTTGCTGGCACTTAAGTTCCTGTGCTGCCATCAAGGCTCAGGCTGTGCTTTTCTCAGAGGCTCTGGAGCTTGGGTAACTGTCCACTAAAAGTCACCTTGGCCAGGGCTGGAGTCTGTGTGCTACCCCTTCTTAGAGAGCAAAGCAGAGGTAGCAGACTTCAGCTCTCCCGTTGTCTTTGGCATGATTGAGAGCTCAGTATTTCTTCTCCCGTTGTGTGCAGCTGATGTTTGGATATTTCAAGAGTTTTGTTGAATTTAGTGGGGGGGAAAAAAAAAAGGATGTCCTTTTCCTGAATCATTTCACGGTTGGGCTTTGTGCTTTGGGGAAAGAACCTCAAATGACTCATACTTTTGTTTAAGATTTTAGTTGGTGGGGTTGGTCTTTTTTGTTGTTGCTGTTATTGTTGTTGTTGGGTTTTATTATTATTATTTTTTAAGTTGGAAACTTTACGTAACTTCCTTGGCTGCCGGCCAGTGGCTTTGTTTGCTTCTGTCTGGTGACTGCTCTGCTGGTCACTGGGGCAGTGGTGTGAACACTGAGGTTACCCTCAACTCCAGAGCTTTCAGCTTCCTGGATTACAAATAACCAACATGTCCTTCTCAGCATCATAAAGAGAGAGGAGGATGTTCTGTGCCAGGCAGAGCAATCTGACCCTCTCTTCTTTTTGTACAAGGGTGTTAGAAGTGTTTTGGTGACAACTCGCTCAGCCCCTGGTGGTGCATGGAGAAAGAGTTTTCCATTTCTTGCATCGGTTGAGGAACCAATTGATGGTTGGTGGTAACTGAGGTGAAAGGCCTTAAGTATTAATGAGGAGAAGGAGTGAATTGGAATTGTGAAGGCAGGTTTTAAAAAACTCTGAGGACTCAGGGAAAAACAGCTCGGAAAATCATAGTTCCTGGCTTTAAGAAAACAAAAACAAAACAGTGTTGAGGACAGCACTCCTGGAGAGTCTGCTGTGCTCCTGTTGAGCAAAACAAGAGTGCAAGAAATGTTTGCCATGTGACTGTAGAGCTTTTGGGGTTCTTTCCCCTTTGTCTTCCCCTCCCCCCCCTTTTTTTTCATTTAAATTACTTTCTGCAGATAGCACTGAAGGACAGCTGTGCCCATGATTTATAAGCGAATGATGAGATGATTTTTGTATTTGGTTTAAAGCACACCCTGTGGTTCAGAGATGGGTTAATGGAATATTCAACTTCATGCAGTTTTGATTGTGTGGAAAATGGTGGCTGAGGAGTATTACTTTGAATAGCTGAGGTGTGTCTTTGCTTTGACCTTTTCTATTGGAGTTGTCTGCCATTTGCTTCATGCAGCAAAGTGAGAACAGAAGAGAGATGTGTAACACTACATTTCATGTTTCTGTTGAGAGGTTGCCTTCAGGAAAGAGTCTTTGAGGAAAGCCAACTGAATTGTCAAGAATTCAGTTGGTTTTCCTCGGGGTGAATTATTGCCATGTGTCCCATTAAGTGTTACTGAAAGTTGAATAATCATCAGTACTGTAAGCCTAGTTTAACCTTGGTCCAAAAAGAAGCCCTGCACTACTTTTTATGCATCTATACAGAGAAGGTGACTTCATTTCAAGGTCTCGTGCCCATGGGTAGGATTGGTGCTTTTTGAAGGCCAAGTAGAATATTCAGAAAGGCCTTGTAGCTCTTTACGTTCATCTGTATAGTGTTAGGAGGGGAAAACCAACCCACCAGATCTGTTGTATACCTTTATATTGAAATAACATTTTCTTTCCTCCTGCAAGCAAAGCTGGTGGACTGCAAGAAGACAACTGCATGGGATACCAAGCTCTAATGGACCTTTGGGAAGAGAAGCTGTGGCTTATGTGGAATTTACATGGGCCTCCTGATGGAAGAAAGCTTATCTGTTTAGTATTTGTGCATTTTACTAAAATGGCAGCTTTAAAAAAAAAAAAAAAAAAAAGTTGTGTATCTGCTATTGTGATGCCAATGCCCGTGTTTTAAGTGGAAAAAAAAAATGACCTCTTTGCTTTGTGCTGTGTACACAAGATTGCTGGAAAAGTAAAGGAATACCCTTTTTATGGCTCACACAGCTTGAAAGTAGCTGTCACTCAAACATGCGCTCACAGTTGAGCTGATTTTGTTTCATTCTAAATAAATTGTTTCTTTTGAGGAAAATGGTTTTTCTGCCTGGAAGTGAATTGACGACAAACGTTCTGACCCCTCGGTTTGCGGCGGAGAGGGGTTGCTGGCTGCTGCTGCTAAAGGTTCTGAGCTGATAGTTGTGGGTCTGTGAGCAAGAAGCGGGGAGAACCGACCCTTTCCGCGTTGACCAGCCTGGTGTACCAAAATCAGAAGAAATCTGGTTGATTGTCTTGCTGTGTGACCCCCTCCTCCCACTCTTTGCTTGCGGTGAAAACGGGGGTCACTTGCTGCTTTACTCCTCACCTGGACGAGGCAGCGGTGCTGATGCTGGCATGCAAGGAGCAGGGGACTACCACCCTGCCTCTCAGGACGGTGTAGACGTCTGGGGCTTCGCTGGTTGGAAGAGCTGGAGTTTCCTGAATTTTATGTTTCTTGATTTGTTTTGTTCACCCAACGCGTTTGGCTTTAGTTTTGATTCGTTTTTTGGTTTTTTAAGTTCGAAGGAAGAGGTTGAAATTGCTTTGAATCGTGCACGTTAAAAAAAACAAACACCAAAGCCAACACACAAAAAAGCCCCACCTTTGCACCAAATTGCCAAAAGAAAAAAAAAAAGAGAAATGAGTCTTTAAAAGTGTTTTAAATGCTGTTAATAAAGCCTTTCCCAAGACACGCGAGGAGCTCCTCCATCTCCAGGGGCTTTTCAGCAGTTATGCAGTGATGGGTTTAGTGCTGAATGGATGAAGAGTTCCCGAGAGCTAGAGTCAGTCATTTAAAAACCTTTGCTTTGGTGTCTCAGTGCCTTATTTTGACCCGTTTGTGAAGCAAAATGGTTCCACACGCCTCGGATGTGCATGCACCCTGCTCGCGGCCCAGGTCCGACTGCATGTTTGCTTGCAGTCGCCTCCCCGGGTAGTACCAAAAAAACCCCCAAAAAACCCCAAAACACGGAGGCAGCCTGAAAAACGTTGCGTGCTGTAGTTGCTGCGTTCTCCTGTCTCGGGGGCTCCTGAGCTGTGGAAGCTGTTCCCATGCAGGAGTTACAACTCCACGGTTGCTGCAGGAGACTTCGGGGCCCTTCTGGTGACTGTTGGAGAAGAAGCTGACACTGCTGCGTCGCTGGCTGAGAAACCACTGGTGTTACACTCTGCTGGGCTGTTAGGATCCGTGTGACCTGCAGATGAGGACACCTTGACCTGCAAGCTTGCCCTGGTTGCCTTGACATCCTTGAACCTGCTGTGCAGAAGGGACCTGGTGCTGTCCTGCAGCCTGGCAGGACCACGGCTTGGCTGCAGGTGCCTCTCATCCAAAGGATGCCATGGGTGTGCTCTACAAGGTTGCTTGTTCCTGGGGCAGATCCCTGAAAGAGGTAAGGGGTTTGCTGAGGTTGAACTGAATCATAATGTAAAACAGGATGGTTTTGTAACTTGTTTGTTGAGGTTTTTTTCTTGATTTTCCATCTTACTGACTTCTACTCATGTGTTTGCTTGGGTCAGCGTGCTGCCCCATCCCCTCTGGGGTTGGCAGTCAAGGGGTGAGCTCTTCCATGTAGCTTCTGCATTGGCTTTGGGGGGGTTTGTTGACCAATGGGATGCTTCTCTGCCTGACCTTGGGCAAGACTTGGGGAAAACTCCAGGTTTCCATCTTGGCAAGTTAGGGCTGTTGGTTTGATTTCATGAACTGCTTGAATTAATACTGCTTTAACCCAGAATCCTGTTTCTTGTGTGTAAATGTTGATCTGGGAAGTCAAGCCAGTGGTGAGGCAAAGCTCTCTCTGTGTTTATGGGATGCTGATGGAAGCATTTAAATTAAGCTGCTTATTGTAAATGGGAATAATTGTAGATGGTGCTGGTAATGAGGGAAGTGGGGAGGGGATATTCTTGAGATGCTTTTTCTTCAATAGGTTGGTGCTTGTAGTTGAAATTAATGTTTTTTGCAATGTATTTCATGTTGTGTTATGACCTATGAATCGGGTGTAATTGTTGTACAAAAGGTTTGGGGCTGGTGGTAATAACTGGAGGTGCATTTGAACTTCTCTGTGTCACTGGTGCCAACAGGACGTCCATGAGGGATCTGGGAGCATGACCCAGACAAAGGAGGTGGTTTTGAAGAGCTGGCTCACCTCTCAGGTGGTTACCTGGGTGTGGGTCTCGGGTGCTCTCCCACTTTTTGGGCATGTTTTTAAGTTGGGTTATGGTGAACAGGCCCATCTGTGGCTGTTCCAGAAGAGCTGACTCTCATTTCACTGTGTATTAAATTGGGAGATATTGTTCTTTTTCTTTTTTTTTTTTCATTACATATTTATTCTGGAGAACTTGAGGTCTGGTGGGATGTGGTGTGGGCTTATTCTCTTGTGGCTGCTCTGGAGTAGGGAGCTGATTTTCATCTTCTGGGTCTGTCCTCTGCCTTCTGAATTGCTTCAGCTGCCAGGTAGAGCCAGGCTGTTATTAAGTCTCTTGGAATGGTTAAGTGCTGTATATGCATCATATTAATTTGGCTAATGAGACTTCTGGGGAAAGTGGATTTATAAAGAGAGCCATTTAATTAACTGCACTGCAGTAGGAAGCGATTCAAGTGGATTAGACAGGGAACCAGATATTTGAATTCACACGGGGTTTTTTTTTGGTTTTTGTGGGTTTTTTTTGTTTTGTTTTGTTTTGGTTTGGTTTTTTGTTTTTTTTTTTTAGCGTTGTGCTTTTACCAGCCACAGCTGAATTTATTAGTTTTAAACATCAGTTGTCCCAGATTCTTCTCCTTGCTAATAACAAGCTTCTGCTGGCCTTGTGCTGCTGGTTTACTGGGAAATGGGAAATGCTTTTTGAGGATATGTGCTCACTACACAACCTGAGCTTTGGGGAGGGCCAGTGGGGCAAGGTGTCTGCAGGAAGGTCAGGGAAAGAGGTGGAAAGGGTTCTGGGCTGATGGCTTTGTGGTTCCTCTTGTGTCTTCTTCGGTGGTGGCCCTGGAGGTGTGTGTCTGTAATTACAGGTGGCTTGAAAACTGGGGAAGGAACCTCTTAATGTAGAGTAAGCTGCTGAAGGGCTTTGTCAGCTGTGCCCAGGGTGATGGATTATTTGCTCAGATTAACTGGTAGTCATCCTCTTTTCTTCATGTGCTGATGCAGTTAAGGTGCTTCTATCAGGAGCAGAGAACGTGTCTGGGGTGGTGGCTCAAAGCTCTGCTCTTCTGTCAACCTCTTGGACGTGTTCATTAAATGTGTCTGAAAAATGGAGGTATGGATGCTGCCAAATGTGTGAATGAATACCACGGGTGAATGAGTTGTCACCTCCCAGCCCAGCTCAGGTGTGTTGTCCTGGGGTCAGGATGAGCTGTGTCTGCACGTGGTCAGCTGCCACGGGTGAGCCACAGGTTGATTGTGGGTAACAGTTCATCTAAGACTCAATCTTCATTCTGAAGAGAGAGTTTGTCTCTCCCTGCCTTGACCTCCATACCTAGTTGTGCAATTGGATCTCAAGAGGGGTCTGTAGCTTTTTAGCTGTCTTCAGTATTTCCTGTCCCCAGATCCAGGGATAGGTCACGCATTGCACTGACAGCTCCATCCTGCCCTGAACTGCCAGTTTTCCCTCCGATTTCTGCCACTTCCAGCAAGTGGCCACTTTGATCCTTCAGCCCTTATCTCCTTTCATATGCAAGTGCTGTGGTTCAGCCCTGCAATACTGGACATTTTGGGTACACCTGAGGACTCGTGTGGGGTGCAGAGGATTTCAGGTTAAGGGAAGCCACTGAGGTCTCTTGAGGGTTCTTGTTAAGCTTGTGTTGCCACTCGAGGGGAGGTGTCCTCTGGACCATCATGGTGTTTGCAGCCCACTTGGCCTGCAGGACAGCCATGGGTGCTTCAGCTCTGAGCCCAGCACCTTGTCCAGCCTGGCCAGAGGGTCAGGGCAGGATGAACCCTTGGACCAGCCCAGCTGCTGCTGTAGAGGCTGATGGGGAGGGCATGGCCAGGGAGGAGGTAGTGGTGTTTCTCGTGCAGCTTCTCTTGGGTGGATGCATACTTCATGAAGGATTCACATCATGAAGACTTCATGATTCCCATCTGCCAGCCCAGCTTTTCCTAGAGTCCCAGATGGTTTGTCTCAGGAGAGACCTTAGAGCTCATCCACTCTCACCCCCCTGCATGGGCAGGGACACTTCCCACTGGACCAGGTTGCTCCAAGCCCCATCCAACCTGACCTTTCTTCTCCTGGACTGAGGTATATCAACCCCAGTATGTTCCTGGCTCTCAGGTATCTTTTCACAAGTGCCTTTGCTCTTCCTCATTGCACCAGACTTGAGTCCCAGCAGTGGACTGAGACTGGGGGAGCCCAGTACTGCATCCCCCCTCCCTGGGACCCTCTTTTTTCAGGGTTGTATCTCCCTTTCCCTGCTTGGCCAAAGGCTGGAGGGGTTGGAAGTGAATATTGGTGTTAAATTAGTCACTGTGGTGATGTAAAAATACCCTCTGCCTCTCCCAAGCTCATCCTTGCCCTATCTTGGCCACGTGAGAAAGTAGAGAGACTTTGACCCAGGAATTACTTCTGAAATTGTCCACAACAATAAGCAAGAGCAGCCATCTCCTTTGAGGTTAATGCAGCCTTTTTTGGAGGCTTTTCGATGAGGATTTGTAGCTAAAGATGAAACTTCACATTTTTCAGATATCTGCTTTTATTTTTCTCCATTAGGCTAATTTCCCTTTGACTTCAGTGAAAATTTTTACTCTACCTTTAAAAATTAAAGACAAAAATCAACCCCCCAAAAAAGCCCCCAAACAACTCCCCACCTCCCATGGAGGATTTCATCTCACTGGAAGTGAAATTTTTTTTTAATTTCAGCCTCATAACTCCCTGCATTGCCAGCATGGCTGTGGGACCTGTTCCAGGCAGGGAGGGAAACCATCAGACACACAAAAATAAAACAAAACAAAACTAAAAAAAAAAACCAAAACAAAAAAAAGGAAGTGTTCCTGTTATCAGTGTGTGTTGTAAGGGCAAGTAAACAGCCAGACATGGTATCTGCCAACCCAGAAGGAACAGCCTTGCTTCCTCTTGCTGGTAGGCCATGCTGTTGCATCCTTCCCCAGCTCTTCATTTTAAATTGCTTTTTGTTTTCTTTTTGCAGCTGAAGGCAAAGGCAGAAGCCTCATGAGCTCCCTGCTTTGGGGTGCGTTTGTACCCCCACCCAGAAAGCAGACCTGTGCCTTCCACAGCTGGGAAAAAACTTCTTTTTCCCCTTTAAAATCTGGAGGATGGAGATTTTCCCTCTCCCCTGGTCAGAGTGCCCTGGGCAGATCGTTTTTTCTCCACACTTTTGTGCCCCAAGCATCTGAGGGGCTGCTTCAATCTGTGATGCCAGCTGGTGGGTTAAACCCCAAACCTCTCACCCTGGTCTCCAGCCTCCCAGATTTCAGCATCTGAGAGGGGTGGTGGGGCAGTCCCAGCCTTGGCTGTTGGTAGGACCATCCTGTGGTAGGGTTAACAGGTTCTTTCCAGTACAAAGCCACTGCAGAGGTGATGCTTGAGAGGCATGGATGGGTTGGAAAGCTCCAGGGAATCCAGACCTCAGCTCCCCAGGAAGGAGGAGGACTGGGAGGACATTGCATTCCAACACTTCCCATGCTGAAGGTCACACTAAGCTCTTGTTCCCCTGGGTAAGGGAGCAGCACAAAGCAGGTTGGTGAATTAGCCTCAGAGGTTACAGTAAGCCCTGCATTTCCTTTGGTCTGAGGAGCACACCATGCTCTTCTCTTTGCAGAACTGGCTTGAGGAAATTATTTTCAAGGCGACTTCAATGGGATGGGGAAAAAAAATCTCCCTCCAGGCAGATGTTCCCATCCTCATTGTTGTTTGTTTCTCTAATGGGTGTGGAGCTTGTGAGTAAATAAATGAATGGCTTCAGGTTTCAGAGATGGAAGAACTAAACCATCCTCTCTGTCCTTGCTTTCCCAGCAAAAGGTGTGAGAGGAGAGAAACAGACCTGACCCCGGGAGCTGCTGGCTTGCAAAGAAAAAAGCCTGAAGATTCTTTTCCCACCTCCAAGCCTCTGGTAGGACCCTGCAGAGCAGCTGGCAGGAGTTTCTTACTGTGGGAAATGTTTTCCTCAACCTCTTTTGGGAGATAAGAGGTGACTGGGGCTGTAGAGAGGCTCTTGGCCTCTGTGGAATTCTTTTGGGGGCAAACAAAAACTGGTGTGACCCATCTGTGGAGTAGGATGCTGTGTGAAATGGGAGCTCCTGGGCTGTTTGATCCTTTGCTGGGGGAAGTAGAGGGTGCAAGCACTTGGGAGACAATTTTTTTACAAAAGGGTAAAAAATTTGGGGAGGGTTACTCACAACCAAAAAACCAGTCAAAGCAGCTGCCTTATGTTTTGCCCAGCTAAAATAAACCTCTGGGGCACTGGGGAGTATCTGCTCAGAGTTGCTGCCTGGCTCTGGAAGCTCCCTTCAGGTGTTCCTTGAATCCTGGGAAGTTTCTGGGTGGTTGGAAAGGTGAGAGGAGGCTGGGAGATGGATTTGCTATTTGTTTGCTCTGCTGGGATTTAATTAGAGTTGGTTTTGCTTCCAGGTCATTGCCCTGTGACAAAGAACAGTGCCTGGGAGGAAGATGAGCAGCCACAGCTACCATCCTGCTCCAGGAAAAAGGGTTTTGTGGAAAGGCTTTTCTCCATGTCCTCAAGTTGAATCTCTCTCTATATCTGTATATACCATCTCTATAGCATCTTGCATCCCTCCCTGGGGCTATCTGAGTGGAATGAACCCAAACCTCCTGCTGTGCTCCTCAGCCCCAGGGCTGAGCTGGTTTTGCTCTGGTGGGAGTTGGGGAGGGTGGGTGGTGGCTCTGTGGCTCCTGCACTGAGCTGGCAGGCAGAACCCATCAGGGTTAAATCTGAGGTATAGGAAAACACATCTCAGGAGCAGGGACAAGGATGGTTTAGTGCCTGTGTGTACTTTGTTGACCCTAAAGAGCAAAGACAAAGTGAAGCCCATGTCCACCTGGGCTGTCAGCCTGAATTTTTTTCTCATCAAGTAACACTTTACACTCTGGATTTTTCAGATGTCTTTAATCACACATGCAGGAGAAGTATCTAGATACACAAACTGTGAATGTGTCATCTAAACATTCTTATTTTTGTTTCTGCTGCTGTTTGGTTTCCCAGTACAGAAGGTATGGCCCTGAGACCCTTTTCCAGTCCTTGATGTGGTTGAACACCATCCTTTAACATTTCCACCATGGAATGGCTTCAGCCCCAGGGTCCATTGTCCAGGTTGGCTTTTTTTAGCTTCCATTTCTGGGCCAAAGGCTCAAAGAAGAAAGAAAGAGGCGAAATGAGAGCACAGGCCCCAGCAAAGAGGAAAGAGCAGGCATATGTCTGGGTGTAGTCATACAGCCACCCTGCAGGAGAAGAGATTGTTAGTAAAGCTGTTGGATTTTTCTCACCAAAAAAAATCATTAGGGGAGGTGGGTGGGAAGCAAAGGATGTGTGTTCTCATTCAAGAATTCCTCAAATATTTTCTTTAAATGATCTTAACTCTTCCCATGCCTGTTGCTGGGCAGCATTTATGTGGCTGGTTAGGGCTGATGCCATTGCCAGGGGAGCTTGCAGGTCATTCCTTGTGGAGGATGAGGAATTCCTTCTCATCCTTGCAGTGGGCATGGGTTTGAATTGGATTGCATTCCATCCCTGACTTTTTATGTTTTTCCCCCCTGTTTTTCCCCCAGCCAAAAGCCACTGCTGCAGCAGATGGAAGCTCCCATTGGGTTCTCCAGATGTCTTGCATGTGTTTGCAACATCTGGGCTGCAAACTCCACACTCTCCAGCACTGCTTCCTTGGGAGCAGACCCTGCTTGGTGCAGCCTGTCTCATCTGAGCCACCCCGGGCCAGGAGCTTGAAGAGAACTTGCTTAGAAGCAGTTTTTTCAGCACTTAAAAGGAAAACCAGAAATTCCCTGGAGGCTCAGGAATCTGGGAAAGAGGCAGGTCACCTTTTAAAGTCACCTCCAAGTGTTTTATTTAGTGATAGTGTTATCTCCTGCCTAGACAATCATCTTAAAGGTGGAGAATTCTGCCATTTGAACTGAAAATGTACAAAGTGGGGGGAGTTGCTGTTGTGTGCAATAAAAGCCTTTGATATACTTCTAAATCTGGTAGGGGATGGTTGGGTGTCTGAGGTGGCTAAGCAGCTGAGCCACATCTGCTGCTGCTATAAAAATACAAAACATCTCTCTGGACTTGCCTGATTTACAGACAAGATCTGGCTTAAATTTGGGATTCTGCAAACCAGCTCTGGGTAGGAAGGAAATAATACAGTCCCCAGAGACCCCATCCTCAACCATGCAGTAACTTTGCTGGGTCATTCAGATGTGGTGTTGGGGGATATGGTTTAGGGGAGAACTTTGTAGAGTATGGTGATGATCCCAGCCTGAAAGATTCTGTGAAATGCAGCCAGGGAGATGTGGGCTTGGGAATAAACCAGAGGTGGCATCTGTGGCTTTGCTGCAGGTTGGGATGGCCACAGGAGGGGTTTAGAATCAGGACAAACTGCTTTGCTCTGCCCCAGTGTCAGGTTCACCTCTTGGTTTCATTTCTCAAGGCTGTTTGGAGCTGCTGGCTGTGGGAAAGGAGGAGCCCAGGGGGCTGGGCTGGGTGAGGTGGGTGGCTCTGCCCTGACCCCCTTGTGTTTTGTCTGCATGGTTGATCTTCCAAGCTGGGATTGGTTTGGCTGTCTGGAAGTCTGTGGGAGCTGGACAGAAGAGCTGCTCACCCTCTGGGAGCTGTAGTGGACAAAGTGCTCTAGTTGAGCTCTGTTTTATTGAAATGATTTTCTTTTTCCAATATCCTTCAGGATATGTTGTAATTTTTCTGGGGGTTTTAGGGGCTGGAAGGCCAGTGTTGCCTCCTCCCTCCCCCCCCAGCCTTTTAAAGCAGCTGCACTGTCTGTGCCCCAAATCCTCATAAAAAACCAAAACCAAGCAACCAACCAAATCATTCTTGCTGCAGAAAACTGAATTAAAAACTCATGGTGTGCAAACTCCAGCATGCAAGCTGAGTTGGGAAATTCATGGCACTTCAGTTGTCCCCATCCCTGGCAGGTGCTTGTGCTGCTGATCTGTAATCTGAAATTTTCTGGATTCTGCTGCCCTGAGGAGTGTGAAGGGGAGGTAAAATTTAGATGAGAGCAATGAAATGCCTGTGCCTGCCCAGCTTTCCAGTGTCTCCATCCTCTTTCCCTTCACCTCCTGGATTTGCTGGGGCTGGAGTTTTGGTGTGCTGGTTGCTGGAATAGATTTTGTAATCTTGGTTTGTTTTCCTTTAGCAGTGTGAGTCACTGATTGGTGCTGCTTATGGAACAAAACAATGCTTTTCTCTCCTTAGCTCACCAAAATAATGTTCTGGTTTGCTTTTTTTTTTTTTTCTTTTTTTTCTTTCCCCCAGCATGGCAGAAGCATCAGGAGTGCTGGTGGATTAGGAGCTACAAAGGATCCTTCAAACTTTTCACCCCAGGCTTTTGGCTGCCTCTGGACTTCAAGGCTTTTAGTTAAAGAGCTTTGCAGGTAAGTCACCTGTCACCTTTTCGTTGTGCTGGGCTTTGTTCTAACGTGCAAAATCAGCATTTTCTAACCTCTGTGCTTCTCCTTGTGCCTTGGGTTTTGCTGCCTGAAAAATAACTTGAGTTTTCTCAACTTGTAGCTCTAAAGGCAAGGTTTAGGGAGGTCAGCAGCATCGAGACCCCAGGTTCTCCCAGGGCATCTGAATCCCTGTTTTTGTTCTGCAAGGAGTGGATGCTTTTGGCCCCTTAGTGAGCAGTGCCTGGTTGTAGTCACTTTTCATAAGGCAGCTGTATTGGAAGAGAAAATTGCAGAATTTATCTGGGATCACCAACCTCCACCCTGAAGCCAGAGTTCTTCCCCTCTCTCTCTGCCCATGGCGAGACAGATCAGTGAGAGTTGTGCTTCTCTGCTTTATTTGTCCTTTATTTAAGTAGTATTAAGAAGACTGGTTTCCACGGGGAGCTTTTTTTGCAGGCAAGCCTCTTGCTTTACAAATTCCAGACAGGGAATGGGTGGATGGGGCTGGGAGCACCCTGGGCTGGTGGGAGGTGTCCCTGCCCAGGGCAGGGGGCTGGGACTGCATGAGCTTTAAGGTTCTTTCCAACCCAAACCAGTCTGGGGTTCCATGAAGTTCTGCACAAGCAGAGAGTGGAGACACTTCTGTGCCCTTGCAATACCCCAGCTGCTCCCAGCTGCCCTGGGTTTCTGGCAGAGGCAGAGCAGGAAAGGCTTCTTGTCCTCCTTATCTCTGGGACCAGAAGCTCTCATGGCTGAGCTGTGTAATCTACTTCAAAACAAGAGATTACTGAGGCTTCTCCTGTGACTCTGCTCTGTGTGGGGTTGGCTGCTGCTTCCCATCCTGCTCCGGGTCTCCTCTCTGCTCCCTCTGGACCAAGCTGAATATTCCAACACCCTCCTGGGGAGCTGAAGTCCAGAGTAACATGGTCATTGCTCTTCTGCTGTAGTCAGAGTTAAAATGTGGGTTTAACCTCCTTTGTAGTTTTTTCTCCATGCAGCTTTTTTCCAAACTGCTTGTTGGGTTTGGGGTTTTTTTGGTTTTTTTTTGAATTCTCCAGCAAAATGTTGTCCATCCATTGAGATAAATTTCTGAAACATGATGGGGTTTGTTTGTTTGTTTTCTGCTTGGACAGAAACCCCATCTTTGGATGCTGGAAGCTCACTGCATGGCTGCTGTGGGTATAAATTAGAGAGGAGATGAGAGTTACCTGCCAGAGGAGGTCCAGCCATGGCTGCAATCCCAGCAATGAAAGCAGCAAACCCCAAGTAGCTGTGGAGCTTTGGCACCCCCACTAGATCCACCTGTTTGTAAAACCAAATGGATAATTGTCCATCAAGGTCACGTGAATCTGCAAGCCCAAGAGAAGTATTTTGTTTAATTTTTTTTTTTCCCTAGGAAATTTCCAGTTTTGTAAGGCCTTTGAACCTGTTGGCCTGCTCCAGCCTGGAATCACCTCCTTAAGGTCAGGATGGAAATTCCTGGAATGCCAGGACTGCTAAGGTCCTGGGGTGCTAAGACTTTTGAGGAAGGTCTTTGAAGTTTTAAATTCCTTCACAGAAAAAAAAAAAAAAAAAAAAGGAGGCAGCAAATTATGATGATAACTCCTTCCCTGGATCCTGCCACAAGTGTTCAAAAGAATTCCAGGATCTGGAGCAGATCCCTCTGTGAGATAGGAATTGGGATGGATCCATTTATTCCTCTGAGCTGGAGGAGTCTCCTTCAGAAAGGAGGATGTGGAAGGCAATCAGCAGAGCTGGGGCTTTAAAAACAAGCAAGAAACCCCCAGTGTGTTGATGGTGTCTGGGCTGTGGGTACCAGTAAGTGGGCTGGAGAGGAGATCTGGGGCTCTCCAGTGGCTCCAACTGGGAAAACTGGAGGGAAGAGCCCTCTCCTGTGGGTCTGCAGCCCCCTGGGGTGCTTCAGCTTCATGAAAGGGTGGTCAGATAATTCTGGGATCCTGTTGGAAGTTCCACATACTGCCTATTTGATATATATATAATATATATACACGTAGATATACTTTTATATATGTAATATATACACATATTTTAATGAAATCTCTTACTCACCAGCACAGGGAGGACCAGAGCCATGAAACCCCCACAGAAAACAGCAAAGGCCATTGTGTAGGTCATGAGCAAGGGGAAGTTGGTGGCCAGAGGACACAGCAGGTTGGTGATCCCACAAAGGACAAGGTAAGCAACGTGGTAGTGATACTTCTTGGTCCAGTTCTGGTCAGCCACCCAGCCTGAGAGGAGCTGGCTGACTGTCTCCGTGATGCCTGAGGGGAAAGGAGTTCACCAGAACCTCAAAAAAAGATTTTTAATTTTTTTTTGTTGCCATTTTGCACTGCCTCAATATGAAAGGTGTCCACATGCTGCTGGCTGTAGGAACACAACCACAAAGGGCTGAATTGCTGGGAGGTTTTTAGGTGCTTTTTATGTTGTTGTAAAATAAATTATTTATTTTTTGTATTATTATTATTTACCTTGGTGCCTGCAGTTGTCAAGTGCCATAGCAGTCTGTAAAAATTCCATCAATTTCTGCACTCAGCAGAGAAACCCTGAAGTGCCCTTCAGTAAAACCAAGAAAGGTGATCTGTCTGCTTGATCTCTTTGTCAAGACAGAGAAAAAAAATAAAAGCAGATTATCAATCTGCTTGTGAGATTTTTATTTTTACAGAGGCCCAGCAGATTTCTTGATGCTTGGTTTTTACATTTCTCAATGTGTTTTGCTGGAGATCAGAGGAGCACTTGCTGCATTTGGTTTAAAAGCTCCACAAACTTTTTGGTACTTTCTTTTTTTTTTTACATTTTTTTGGATCTTTTGATGAACTGAAGATCAGAGGAGTGCTCACTGGCAGCTCATGTCTTGCTGACCACTGTGGCCCTCCTGCTCTGAATTCAGAATGTCAGATCAATTGCTTTTAGATACCTCCACCCCTCATTTCTGTAATATTTACAGCAACATGGAAGTCAGATTTATTTTTGTGCAATAAAATATTTTATAATGACTGAGGTTGGAGCCACTTTCTTAACCTGATGCAACTTTAGTATTAATCCCTGCTTATTATCAGGCATGGTTTTGATTTTTGATGGGTTTTGGGTTGTTTTTTATCCCCCTTGGAAATGAATGTGCCAAATCCCAATAGCCAGATCCAGGTGGGGTGTTTTTGTCCCCATAAATTGATTTTTTTTTCCTCTCTGCCCACATTCCTGGATCAAACTGGAGGTTTTGGAATGCTGACTGACTCTGGATTCCTGTGGCTCTGGGGTTGAAGTAAAGCAGAGACAGTGGTGGGAAGGTTTGGGGAGCACAGATAGCACCTTTCTAGCTGGAAAGTTGTGTTTATTGGGTGCAGCCAGGGTGGGGGATCATCTGCTTTGGTCTGAGAGGACCACCCACCACCTGAGAGTGACTTTGTACATGTCCAGAAGGTGACAATCTGTGTTCAGAAAAGGGGGATCAGGGCTGTGAGCTGAACTTCTTCCATGAAGATTGATTCTAGGACATATGTGGGACCTTTTCTTTGGCCAGATTTCTGTTGCTTTTCTTTCCTCTTTTGGTATCATCTTCATGATAAATGGGTTTAAAAGATTCTTTTGCTTACCAGCCACTGAAACGAGGTAAGAGGCATCCATGCTGCTGATCCCCAGTGTCCTGGCTCTTGCTACCAAGTGGAAGGTGGGCACGAAGTAAGCCAAGTGGCTGAACAGAAAAGACCAGGTGAAAATGCCAAAGAGGGGATCCCTCAGAGGGGAGAAGTCAAAGAGAGGCTCTGAGCTTTCTTTTCGGGTTAGTGGAAGGGTTTTGGAGCTTGTCTTGGCCTTGGTGGTTGTTTCTAGCAAGCTGGTGTCCACGTGGGGTTTCTCAAGACCTTCCAAAGCTGGTGTAGCTACTGGAGCAAGAATATCTCTGCCGTGGGACATCGTGAGTCCCTCTGTGGTGGGAATGTCCTGTGCACTGTGAAGCTGTGTTTCCTGGGGAGTGGTTTCATCTGAGCATCCAGCAAGGGTTTCTGAATTCTTCTTTGCCACTGAAGACCCATGGTCTGGATTTTTAGCAGAGGAGCTCTGGGGTGATTGGGTGCTGATGGATCTCAGCAGCATGCTGGAAGGCACGAGGTTTAACATGATGCCTCCAAAAATCAGGAGAGTACCTAAGGGAAGACAAGTAATACTTTCCTCTTGGCATGGGAAGGAGAAGCCATAGGTAATTATTTTTCTAGAACAGGATATAGCTTAATTTAGACTAAGTTGTAAGGAGGAGCTATCTTACAGCAGCTTTCGTTCCTCTTTTTCTATCTGGAAGTCACTTTTGCTGGGATGCACACACCAAACCCAGACTGGGATGCACACACCAAACCCAGACTGGGATGCACACACCAAACCCAGACTGGGATGCACACACCAAACCCAGAACTGGGGTTTGGGAGTTTTGTTTTTGTTTTGTTTCCCTCATTAGAAATCCACTGCATGAGACAAACCTTCCAGTTGGCCTGGAAAGGTGTGGTGACAGTAGTGACTGTCAGGGCTGGTTTTGGTTTCTCAGCTCTCTGACTTAACTTCAGTGACTGCTGAAGTGTTTTAGCATTAAGCAGACAATCCCCAACTATTCTAGAAGAGGCTGAGTCATCCCGATTCTCAGTTTTATAGAGATCATAATCACAGAATGGTTTGGGTTGAAAGGGACCTTAAATCCCCCCCAGTGCCCCCCCTGCCACGTGCAGGGACACCTCCCCCAGCCCAGGGTGCTCCCAGCCCCATCCAACCTTCAGCACTGCCAGGGATGGGGCAGCCACAGCTTCTGGGGGCAACCAGGGACTCAGCACCCTCACACCAAAGAATTTATTCTTCATCTCCAACCTCAGTCTCCCCTCTTCCAGTTTTAACCCATTTCCCCTCATCCTCTCCCTACCCCCCGTGTCCAAAGCCCTCCCCCAGCTTTCCTGTAGCCCCTTCAGATATTGGGAGGTTGCTCTGAGCTCACCTGGGAGCCTCCTCTTCTCAGGCTGAACAACCCCAATCCCTCAGCCTGGCTCCCCAGGGAGGTGCTCAGCCCTCTGAGCATTTCAGTGTCTCTGCTCTGGACACATTCCAGGAGCTCTGTGTCCTTCCTGTGCTGGGGATTCCAGACCTGGACCCAGCACTCCAGGTAAGATCCCCTCACCCTATCTTATCCTCCAACTCCCTCTTAGCACTGATGACTTTGGACAAAGGGGGGGAGATGCCCTCACCTTGCCAGCCATAAAACTCGATGAGAAGTTGAGTGAAAGGTGCAATCAGGAAGGTCATCCCCATCCCAGAGCGGGCGACGGCGTTGGAGAAAGCCAAGCGTGTCCTGCAGCGTTTGGCAATCATCACTGCAGCTGCCTGGTAAAGGCAGGAGAAGCCCATCCCTGGGGAAAAGGGAGAAATAAGAACTCTGGGACCAACAAAAGGGGTTGCTTCATAGCCTGAGTTTTTAAGGCATTTGAAGTCACAACCATCCCAAGCTCAGTGCTGCCATAGAGGAGCTCCTCTTCAGGGTTCCTGGGCTGGAAGTGGTAGAGGGGACAAAGATCCCATGAGTGGGATTTAATATTTTGGGGGGAGGGGGTCGTTGAGGATGGGTATTTCTAGGGAGGGGTTTTAAAAGGCCAGAATTCATGTTGGGTCAGAGAAAAAGAGGCAGGTTAGTTAAGTCTAGTATGTTGAGGATGGTATTTTATGCTCCTGAGCATGAAGCTCTGGGGTTTCACAGAATCCCAGACTGGTTTGGGTTGGAAGGGACCTTAAAGCTTGCCCAGTGCCACCCCTGCCATGGGCAGAGACACCTCCCACAGCCCAGGGTGCTCCCAGCCCCATCCAACCTTCAGCACTGCCAGGGATGGGGCAGCCACAGCTTCTGGGGGCAACTTGGGCAACCAGGGGCTCAGCACCCTCACAGCAAATAATTTCTTCTTCATCTCCAACCTCAGTCTCCCCTCTGCCAATTTAAAGCCATTCCCCCTCATCCCATCCCTCCAGGCCCTTGTCCCAAGTCCCTCCCCAGCTTTCCTGGAGCCCCTTCAGGCACTGGAAGGTGCTCTAAGGTCTCCCATAACATCTACACAGGCAGCTGCCTGCTTGAATATCACAGGAGCTCCTTTTACTCATTGTGCCCAGGGAAGTCTCTGCCTGACCATGAGTTGCTGGTTGCTCACCCAGGAGAAGTCCCATGGAGAAGAAGAGGAAGAGGATGCTGGTGGCCTGGGTGCTCAGCAGGCAGCCCCCTCCCACCAGGACAGCCCCAATGATGGAGGTTGGTCGCTCCCCGAGCCTCCTGCAGGCCACGGCCACCACTGGGGCTGGAAGGGAAAAGAAGGAGAAATGAGCTGAAGGTGCCAAATTGTGCTCTGTAGGGCTTGGGGATGTGTATGTGGGAGTCATTGCATCTGGTGAGTGGCCTGGAAGGGGAGGAGAACACAAGAAATTTCTGTTGTGTTAATATTGATGAGGGTGGCCAAGAGACCTTGTCTTGTCCCCTGGGAGCTCAGGGGGAGGAGTTGAAGCCCAGATGTCCTGAGCCTGCTTCTTAATGCCCCCATCTCTCCATGACCAGGAATTATTCAGCAACAGGTTTGCTTGGAGACCTTAACATTGCTGTTAGGGGTAAGGCCTTGCCCTGGGTGTGGGTGATAAACCTGCTCCAACGTGGTGTCGTGTCCCAGTCCCCGTCCTTTGCCTCTGCTCCTGCCAAGACACCTGGGCAGGAGCTGTGACCAGCTTGCAGGAGTCTACGATGGAGATGGGATCTCAGAGCATCTTCAGTGCCCCATGGAGAGAAGATGGAGGTAGAAGTGCTGCCCAACCCTGCCAGATGCCAGCTCACCTCCTAGGAAGCGCAGGGAGGACATGGTGGAGCCAATCCAGCTGACTTGCTCAGAGGAACCTCCCATCTCCTCTTGGAAAACCACGAAGAAAATCCCAAAGGTCTTGAGCATCCCTATCACCAGGACGTTGACCTGGATTGGGGATGCAGGAGGAGGTGAGATGCCAAAGGGCTCAGGCAGGAGGTAAAAGCTTTTTCCTTCTCCTCTTTTTGGGTGAGGGATTTGTTGTGTTGGGGGAGAAACAACATGGGACATGTTAACTGGGGGGGGGAACAGGGTGGGCTGGTGGTGGCCACACTGGGGTTTGTTTTGCCCTCAAAAAACCTGTGAAAATTGGCTTTTCTAAAGGAAAGGAGCAGAGTCCCACCAGAACCTGCCTCTTGTAGGGTTGGTTGTTTTGGATTTTTTTTTTTTCTGTATAAGTTATTTTTTTAATACTAAAGAATAACCTAAGTGGGTTGGAGCACTCTGAAGGGTCACCAGGAGCTGATGAGGTGTTAGGCAGAGCATGGATGGACATTTGCCAGAGTGGTTTCCCCCACTTGTCCTGCCACAGGGCCAAAGGACAGTTTGTGTCCTTAATTCTAACTCCCTCCCTCCTGACCAGCAGTGGGTGGTTAATGATCAGCAGGGAGTTCTTTGTCTGGAGAGGAAGCAGGGAAGGCTTCCCTAGCTGGGGGATGGTGTTGGCTCCATCACAGATGGGAAGGTGGTGAGTGGTGGTGTGGAGAATTCATAGAGTCACAGAATAGCCAAGGTTGAAAGGGACCTTAGAGCTCATCTCCTCCAACCCCCCATGGGCAGGGACACCTCATCCAGACAAGGATGCTCCAAGCCCCATCCAGCCTGGCCCTGAACACCTCTAGAGAAGGGGCAGCCACAGCTTCTCTGGGCAATCTGTTCCAGAGTGTCACCACCCTCCTCCTGTAGAACTTCTTCCTCAGATCCAGTCTGAACCTCTTCTCCTGTCCAGACCAAGTGCCGGGTCCTGCACTTTGGCCACAACAACCCCATGGGGAGCTCCAGGCTGGGCACAGAGTGGCTGGAGAGCAGCCAGACAGAGAGGGACCTGGGGGTTTGGATTGACAGGAAGCTGAACATGAGCCAGCAGTGTGCCCAGGTGGCCAAGAAGGCCAATGGCATCCTGGCCTGTATCAGGAACAGCGTGGCCAGCAGGTCCAAGGAGGTGATTCTGCCCCTGGACTCAGCCCTGGTGAGGCCACACCTCGAGTCCTGTGTCCAGTTCTGGGCCCCTCAGGTCAGGAAGGAGATTGAGGTGCTGGAGCAGGTCCAAAGGAGGGCAACCAGGCTGGTGAAGGGACTGGAGCACAGATCCTATGAGGAGAGGCTGAGGGAGCTGGGGCTGTTCAGCCTGGAGAAGAGGAGGCTCAGGGGAGACCTCATCACTCTCTACAACTCCCTGAAAGGAGGTTGGAGCCGGGGAGGAGTTGGGCTCTTCTCACAGGCAGTTCTCAGTCAGACAAGAGGGGATGGGCTTGAGCTCTGCCAGGGGAGGGTTAGGTTGGATATTAGGAAGGAATTCTTCACGGAGAGGGTGATCAGGCATTGGAATGGGCTGCCCAGGGAGGGGGTGGATTCTCCATCCCTGGAGGTTTTTAAGAAGAGACTGAATGTGGCACTGAGTGCCATGGGCTGGGAACCACGGGGGGAGTGGATCACGGGTTGGAGTTGATGATCCCAGAGGTCCTTTCCAAACCAGATGATTCTGTGATTCCTTCAGTTTAAATCCATTAATTAATTAATGCACTAACATTAACTCATCCAAATTAGTGCCTTTAAGTGGGGTTGAGATTCCTGGTCCTACTGGGAGAGTGTAACAGATGGGGTGTGAGCTGCCTGCACCCTGTGCCACTTTTGGGGACCCAGCTCAGCTCCCATCCTCTGCTGCCCCAAGGGATCACCCTTAGGGACCATGCAAGACACCCTTTGGGGGCTGCTCCCTGGTGATGCTGTGTTTGTGGTTCCAAGCCACCTTTTGGACCTGGGCTGCAGGTCGGGCACCTTCATTGACACCAACTGAGACGTTTGCAGGTGGTGGGGCAGGGGGCAGGGAAGGTGTGGGCACTGCTCAGTGCTTGCTGAGCCAGGGGATGGCAAACCACCACTGATTTTTGCCCTCAGCTCAGTGGCACCAGCCCATCCTGTCCTCTGCTCCCTGCCAGCCAGACTCCAGACTTTCTGCCCTGTCTCCAGGAACGTTGAGGTCAGTTTGGTCTCTGCTTACCAGGAAGAAGTGCAGCACCACTCCCCATGCCCACCCTCGATCTGCAGCTCCAGCTCCTGGACACTTCTTGGCTGGAGGCTCTTCCTCCTTCTTTTCCCCTAGCAATGAGGATTTCAGGACAAGTTACACATTCCACAGTTGCTGTTTCAATCTGCCTGCCCAAACTGCTCCCGTGGAAGCATCAGCTGCCTTGGGAACCTTTTGCTGTTCCTGGGGTAAGCACCACCAGTGTTTCACCTTCAACTTGCAAAAGATTTCAAGGGTGGGTGATGCTTTTTACCAACCTTTTAGCCCCCAGCTGTGAACTTGGATATGACCAGTGCCTGCAGACCCTGTAGTCTCCTTTCTCCTTTCCACCACTTTGTTGTACTCACTTGAGCTTTAAGGAATTTCATTTGACAAGCACCTGGTTGCTGTGTTTGAGTGGAGAGCTGGGTTGGTTTATGCCCATAGCTGGGGTCACCATGGATCTAAACACTTCCCTGTCCTCTGCTCATCTCCCTTCCAACCTCATCCATCTGGCAGTGGCAGGATCCTGACCGAGGAACAAATCCAAAATTTTCCTTACCCCCTCGCTGCTCCATGCTGGAAAATCCTCCTGGAGACAGTCAGTGAAACATCTCTTCATTTGCTCCAGGGACTGAATCCTCCCTTCTTGACTCAGCAGCCCAAATTCTGCTCCTTCATTCTGCTCTGGGGAGGGTGATGGTGCCCATCCCTCCCCACAAGTCCCAAAAGGGGAGACGGAGCCCGGAGAACGCTGGGCCTGGGTGGAGGAAGCCCTTCCTCCTCCTACTCTGTCTGGAGGCAGAGTTTGGCTTGTGGGGACTCTTAGTCCCTCCCCTTCCCCAGCTGGGAGCAGGAAACTCTGGAGTTTTCGGAGCAGAAATCCTGGTGGGAAGGAAAGAGGAGGGGAAAGTTGGGAGTGTTCCAGCTCCAGGCAAAGCCTTGGTCTTGCCGGAGCACCCAGGGGAGCAGAAGCTCAATCCCTGCCTTCTATTCACCTGGGAAAATGCATCATTTTAAGAGAGAATAAGCTGAAAAGCTTCAGGTTTTCCAGCTGAGGTGCTGAGCAGCTGGAAAGGAGCAGAGCTTGGGAGTTGGGCAGTGTTGGAGTTGGCTCCACAGAAATACAAACTCCTCGGTAAAGAGCAGCTCCTGCTCTTCCTCCCCCTCTTCCCCTGTTTTCCTTGACCCCAGTCAGGTCAAGGGGTTCCTGAGGTTGGAGAAAAGGTGTAGGATCATGAAGGGTCCTGATACTGCTCTCTGCTCTCCTCCTTTGGTGGAGGAGACAATGCTCTGCCTTGCTGGAGGAGCCCAGGACAGAGAGGTGTGTGTGTATAACTATAATGGTGGCTGGGTGCTGGAGGAAGGGAGGTTGGGATCTGTGAGGATGTTGCCCACTCCCATTCACAGGGACCAGGCAGGGCCAGCAGAGTCAGGTTTGAACTTTGGTCTAAGGTGTAGTAAGAGTGTAACTCCAGCACAGAACACTTAACTAGGGGAGGCTAAACATTTCCCAGGAGAAATCTCCCTGAACCTCCATGTTCTGCTTTTCTCTGCTGAAGAACGGGTTGGGAGAAGTTACTTCACCTGGTTTGGACACAGGCAACAGTTTTCACAGCAGGAGCAAAGAGAAGGAGTCTTTTTGCAGGTAATTTATTGATTTCTCCAACAATAAAGCCACACACAAACACACATACACCTCGTAGTATCTGATCATTACATGAGCTTGGGGAGTGACCCACATTTCATCCTCAGCAGCACAAGTGCTAAAATGTGAGTTGGAGACCCCTGAAAGCTGCAGAGGGGCTGTTAAGTGGAGAGGGGGAGCCTTCAGCTCAGGTTTGTGCTACAAGCACGCTCTGCACTGTGGGAAGGAGCTGGGCTGGAGGTGTGAGCAGAGCACTGGGCAGGTTCATCAGGGTCAGGATGCCAGCTTGTGCACTGCTACAGTGATGCTGTCGTGCTTCTGGATCATGATATTCCTAGAACAAGAAGAATGCTGAAGTAGTTGGGAGGCCAGGGTGAAGTCTATGCCCCCCCACACCGAGTGACTGCAGCGTGGGCTTGATCAGCTGTGAGGGTCCTGAGTGTGGAAGAAGTAGAGAGGAACCACCCACCTCCCCCTGAAAGGTTTCCTCCTGCTTTTACAGCTGTCTCCTTGAGGTCCTGCTCATCCAGTGAATTCACAAGGTAGAGCAAGGACTGCCTTCCCCCCCGGGCTTCAGAGCTGGGGTGTCACAGAATTATAGGGGTTAGAAGGGACCTCTGGAGATCACCCAGTCCAACTGCCCTGCTCAAGCAGTTCACCCAGAGCAGGTTGCACAGGATGGCATCCAGGTGTGTTCTGAGTGTCTGTAGAGATAAAGAGTCCACCACACCTCTGGGCAGCCTGTGCCAGTGTTCTGTCACCATCCAGGTAAAGAAGTTCCTCCTCATGTTTAGATAGAACCTCCTATGTTCAAGTTTGTGTCTGTTGCCCCTTGTCCTGTCACTGGGTACTACTGAGGAGAGTCTGGCCCCATCCTCCTGATATCTGCCCTGGAGACATTTATAAGCACTGATAAGATCCCCTCTCACTTCTCTCTTCCCCAGGCTGAACAGCCTCAGCTGTCTCATCTTTTCCCCATCAGAGATGCTCCCACCCTCACAGCATCTCTGCAGCCCTTTGCTGGACTCTCTCCAGTAGCTCCTTGTCTGTCTTGTACTGGGGGGGGCAGAATGGACACAGCTCTCCAGATCTGACATCACCAGGGCAGAGGGGGAGCAGATCCTCCCTCGCCCTGCTGGCCAGACTCTTCTTGATGCTCCCCAGGATGCCAGTGGCCTTCTTGGCCAGCAGGGCACATTGCTGTCTCATGGCCATCAACTCCTCCACACCTGCCAGGTTAACTGACGAGGAGGAGAGCTGCTGGGGGGATATGACAGGGCCCCAGGGTTGGAGAAAAGACAAACAGAGAGGAAAATGATTCCCCCTCCAGCCCAGGCTGCACTCTTACCCGCTGTCTGACTCCAGGCACACCACGGGGGTGTCCGTTGGGTCAGACGTGAGCTTGGCTGCCTGCTGGGCCAGGACAGAAATGACCCCAGCGTGTTCATCCGAGAGGGTTCCTCTGCCTGCAAGAGGGGAGAGGTGTTGGCTGAAGCCACTCGTGCTGTGACACTGCTCGGGGTGCTGCTGCCTCCGGCCCCAGGGGCTGCTCTCTGCCCTCCGCTCCCCCCTGTGGACTGATGCGGTTTTTCTTTTCATTTTTAATCCTCAAACCACCAAAAAGGCTGAATGTAAGGACAAGCTCGATCAGGTGTCTGTGGGAAGCAGAGTGCTGGGGGCAGGAGGGGAACAGAGCGACCTTGGGGACCCCCCTGGAGCAGCACCTGGAGGACACGTAGGGAGGGGACAAAAAGCTTCGCTGCGCGAAACCTCCCGCCCAGCCCAGCGGGGCTGCGACCCCCGGACCCTCCCCTCCGTCCTCCC
>JAAWXA010000101.1:0-87098 GCA_038090715.1 Florisuga fusca
AGTAGATGGGAAAAAAAATGAAGACTAGAAATATGCTTAAAGGGAAAAAAGAAAATTGGTAAAAATGTTGTTAATAAGTAAATCTTTGGCAGTTTTAAGAACTTCTCTGGATGTGTTTTAATTTCCATACAGTATGTAATCAGTGTATATGGCACATGGTATAATGAGTTAAGAACAAAAGACATTGCAGTAGGAAAAGATATAGTCGTCCAGGAATATTCATCAAATGACAGGCATTGCAAAAAGATTTGGATAGTGTAAATTTTTGTCAGAAATCTGTTCTAATTTACCCTGAATTATCAGTGAAAAGTAAGTTAAAAATCAGTTTCCTGAGAATTAACACTGTCATTGATGGATATAAACTACATGGACATTTGACTGGTGACTTTGTTTTAGAAAGGTAAAACACGAGGTTGATGAGGTGATCTCCCATGGTCACATCCCCCCAAAATAATTTTGTGGAGGAAAAAGAGTCTGACATTTTAAGGGATTTTGCTGAGAAACAGGAGAAAAAAATTTGGACAGAAATAGAGACAATCATAACAGTTTAGTTATCATGTCTTATTTATGGGAATGCTTTGCTATAAATAGCCAAATAAATAAGATCTCAGAAGCTTATCCTAGTATTTAAGTGGTTATCTATACACTCTGCTAAATCTTTATATGTATCTAAGGTAGCAAATTATATTATCCTAAAAAGGTAAACTTCTTCCCTACACAAGAAGATAAATATAGTCACGACTGTCAAATCACCTGTCCTAGGAAAGGACAGGCTCAAATGTAATACATTTCAAATCCTCCAAAAATCTCTTTTCTTTTGGGACAACTGATTTCAAATCTGGATATTAGTCCTGAGGGAAGCCTAGATAAATGCATGGGGTTTCTCTTCCACTTCTCAATCTTTCAGTGAAGGCTGCACTTTTATCTTATTTGCACTGTTTTGGGGTTTTTTTCTTCAAGTTTATTTATTTATTTATTTATTATTACTTCGCATCTGAAATCTGGATACATGTAAGTAGAATCCATGTTCTGGAAAGGTTTTGAGGTAAGCTTTTGGAAAGTCAAAATTTGCAGTAATATTTAAACCATCTGATTTGCGTGCTATTCTCTACATTCACCTGGACTGCATTGTGCCAGAAGAGAACACAGAAAGGTTAATAATAAATATATTTAAAGTAGATGGGAAAAAAAATGAAGACTAGAAATATGCTTAAAGGGAAAAAAGAAAACTGGTAAAAATGTTGTTAATAAGTAAATCTTTGGCAGTTTTAAGAACTTCTCTGTTGCTATTGATTTTACATAAAATGCTTTTAAATGCCTATAGCATGATCAGGCAGAAAAAAATCGGAGAGTTATCAAAAAAAGGTGGATAACAAATGAACTTAGCTAAGAAAGATGGCAAAAGCTAATAAAAGATAATTAAAAGAATGGCAGGTATTAAAAATAGTTTGACAGGATTTGAAAGACTAAAAGTGAGCAACTAAGATATGGAGGGAAAGGTACCCAGAAAAGAAAGCAAGCACTAGATAATATGAAGGTTTTGTTCTTCTCCTTTGAGTACAAACTGTAAGGCAAGTATGTAATTGGTATATAGTAATATAATAACAAGATAATTTAAATTTCTATACACAGAAGACTATTAGATGATGGGGCAATGGTTTAAAACTTGAAGAGAAGAGATATAGGTTAGACATTAGGAAGAAATTCTTTCCTGTGGGGGTGGTGAGATGCTGGAACAGGTTACCCAAGAAGGCTGTGGATGCCCCCTCCCTGGAAATGTTCAAGGCCAGGTTGGATGCCACCTTGTGCAACCTGATCTAGTGGGAAGTGTCCCTGCCCATGCAGGGGGCTTGGAACAACATGATCTTTGAAGACCCTTCCAACCCTAGCTGTTCTATGACTCTATGATATATTTGCATAATAAAAAGAAATGCAGTACCTTAGAATTGCATGTAGCTTGAAATCTTCGTGGTCTAAGTTTATAGTATATAGTATCAAGTTCATCAGTAAAAATGCCTAAGACTACTCAAGTGAAGGTACTTTAATTAATAAATTGCTTTAAAATTAATAGATTTGTGCCAATAAACTAAGTCAGTGCTCAACAATTTACATTATACAAGCTGATGTAACTCTTGAGGTACCCTACAGAAATCCATAGTTTCAAACTGAATTTAGGAACTCTATCTGAAAACCATGCAGATCCCACTTGTTCCTCTAAGATATTTATAAGAGTTTTATTCTTCAACACTCTTATGGCAACAATTTTCTCTGTAACAGAAATAGAATTATATTTTATATATATTTTTTTTTTATTATATTGTGCTATAGCACTGTATCAAAAAAGAAGAAAAACAACATTACTTGAATCTTAAACCCACAGAGTAAAACATACCTTCTAGTAAAGCATAGCCAAAAAGTTGCACAATAGCAGTTCCTCTAGTTCAGCATCCTGCTTCTATAGCAGGTATTAGAAGGAGGCAACTCTGTTGTTTTTTGTTGCTTGAGTAGATAGCAACTGTCAGTCCTTACCTCTTTTCTAAGAGATGAGAGAACATCATTAGTGCAAAATGGTTTGAATACTTTTTCTCCATCATCACTATGAATGACAGGCTAGATTACATACTGAAGTGCAGTATTAAAATCACATTCATTGTCTTCCCCTAGGCTGCTACAAAGTTATCCCAAAAGCTCATGACCATCTACATGGAGAGAAGTACTTTCACTGTCTGACAGAAAAAACAGTCATTGACATTTTTTCCCCTGCTGCACAGATGAGAATCCCTTGTAGTCAAATACAATGATAACATTTTTGTGTCTTCCTTTTAAGAGTTACCAGCTTTTCATTATTGTACTCCCAGTTCCAATGCTTTCATTTGCCTCCTCTTTCCCCAAAAGCCAATATGTAGATGCAGGCCTTCTACTCAAATTTTGTTTACCCTCAGCCCCCTATAGATATTATGTCTTGCTCTGTTATTGTCCCTTGCAATGCAGTTGTAAGTGGTATTTAATTTCTTTCATCTCTCTTGAATATTTGTTTCCTTTTCTCACTTGTATGAGGCTCTGTTTTTATACAAAACACCTTCCTGTCTCTATCAACTGCTTCTGCTTGAATGAGTAGGAAACCAAAGAAACAAACAGACAAATCACACCTAGAAAAAATAACCTGTAATTTTGCTATCTTCTTGAAATTCCTGGAGCACACTCTTTTTCCAAGACCAACGTGGCCACAAAGAGTGTGCTAAGCCATCTATAGCATCTCACAGTCCGTGTAGATCTCCTGCTGAGATCATCCATAGAGATGTCTGGATTGGGTGTACTTCCACTGTAGTCTTATTATCCAGACAGCTGTTCTCTCAGGAGTGGCTGATCATGGATGGCATCACACTGGGAGGAAATCTGTTGACCATGACTTCTTAGTGGGTGTTTGGTGAGTCTTGCATTTTGATATGCCACTCTCTTTACTCTCTGGAAATGAACAGCTCAAACCACCACCAGCTTTATATTTTAACACCTTCTGAAACTGCTTCCAGGGTAAGTCTCACATCTTTCAGGATGCCACAAAAGAGATGGGGTGGTTTTCTTTAGGTGTACTTTCTGCTATCTAGGTGTCCCTGCTGTTCTTTTCAGCATCTATTCTGATATTTTTTTTTCTCAATCTCTGGTTTAAACATGGTTGTAAGCTTGCACAAGGTGTAGTGAATTTACACTGTCTATAACATCAGGTATTACTTATTAAGTCAAAACACGGGAAATGTGTTGTGAAAACTCAGTAAAATGTAGAATTTGCCAGCAAAATATACACACAGAGAAAAGCTACATTAAATCACATTTTCAAGAAAAAAAAAAGAACTGGATCATTTATTCTTTCAGGGATATTGTCCTGGTTTGGGCCAGGATAAAGGTGATTTTCTGGTCTGTACTTTTGCTTTCAGCTAAGCCTCTTGTAAGCAGTTGCACTTGCTGAAATTAACAGCAAGTTTCTCAGTGTCTGCTTCTAGGACTGATAACACTTGATGTTTATAGTTACAGTCAGAGACTGGTATGCAGAACCAAGGACACTGCTCGGCTCTAAGGAAACATTTTACCCTGCAGAAGGAGTAAAGAGGTCCCACCTGAACCCCTCCTTTGGGCAGGACCGGACAGACAGATGCCAGGACTGACCAGAGTATTCCATCCCATACACATCATACTCAGTATAAATTTGAGGGATCACAAGGGTCAAACAACTTCCTGCCCTTCTTCCTGCTCTTCCTTCACCTGGTCCCTGTGTGCTTTGGAATTCTGGGAGGGTTCCGTCCATTCCTCTGCCTGTGGTCCTGATCCGTGCCAGCCTGAATCTGTGTGTTCCTGCCTCCAGCTCCCGACTGCTCCTGACCCCAGGAGTCCAGCCTGGACTTTCCCAGGGCTACCCTGCAGCCTCGGTGGTGATGTGAGAGTTAGTGGGGGAAAGGGGGGAGGAACGTGGGATCAATTTTTCCTGTATACTTGTATATATTTTGTAATTTTTCCTATTTATCATTACTGTTTCACTAAAGCTGTGTAGTTTAGTTTCCAACCCATACAGCCTCTCTCCCTTATTCTCTCTCATTTCCTTAACAGGGAGGAGAAGGGGATTAATAGAGAACATCTGTTATTCAGTTTAATTGCCAGGACAGTGTTAAACTGTGATAGATATTTTTTTATTTATTCTTTTCCTCTGATTCTAAGTCTACTTGTTTCACTTTACCGGCTAAAGTCTTCTGTCTGTGATTTTGCTTCCTCTTGTTGCCTCTGTTAATAAACTAACAAATTTTCTCCGTTTAAGGTTACACCTTATACCCATTCATGTCAACTCTTTCTCACAACTTGCTGTTCTGAGATCCTCCATAGTAACTCGATTTGTTTCAGTGCTAACTCTCACAGCTTCAAGATATAGGACTTCCTATAGACTTTAATATAAAACTCAGAACATGATGTCTGGTATAATCAGTGTTTCAGCATTTGATGCTGCTTTGTTTTCTTCCTCACAGAAACCTCAATTTCTTCCTCTAACTTCTATAGGTTCCTGCTGTGCCAGGCATATTTTCTGTGAAAAAATATTTAAGACTTTGAGAGTATTCTGAAATTACTAATAAATTTTGTAAGATTTTTTACAGATATAAACAACTTTCAATATCAATAAAAAATGTTTGTAGAACTAAATATTTCTTTCATGGGTGCTGGGCAGTAAATCTCTCTGGTGTCTGTCAGAATCAAAAACAAAAACAAAAAACAAACAATAACACCCCACAATATAATTTGTCTCTTCATAAATGTGATTTTATATTCCTGTGCTCCACTCTTCAAGAATTATAGGCCATAGGAATCTGTGCATAACATTACCAAAACAAATGTGCCACGGTCACCAACAGAAGATAATCCTAGTCCTACTTGAATTTCACAGTTACGAAACTAACCTGATATGAATTTGCCTCACACTTTTAAACCTATTCAGTGAAAAGATACTCAGAAATAAGGTAATTGTCTTTGTCTTTCATGATCACGTAGCACATAATTCATGAGAGTTTGGTTTATTAAAACCAAAAAAAATGAGATAGTTTGGAGATAGTAAAGTGAAATTGGAAATTTAACAGTTGATTTCCAGTGTAGAGATACAAAAGCCAAACATACCCACAAACATTTGCTTTACTTACTAAGGTGACTTTGCAAAGAAAAATCTGTCCGCTGATATTTTTTTAACATATTCATACTTGCCTCTATCTCCTTCAATCACATTGTTGTATATCCTGATGATAATGTGACTTTGAACAAAAGAAACAAAGAAAACCAATCTTTTTATATTTCTTAATTGTAGTGGCAAAATCAAAGTACAGTAAGTACTGGTGTGGAGCAGATTCCTTTGTAAAGGCAAAATGTTATCATAATGCTTTGTTGGGTTCTTTTCTTTTGGAATATTACTCAACAAGATTCACCAGATGAATGGTTCAAATATATCATAAAAGAAGATGTTTACACTGACAGTTTAAAAACTGATCACTCTGTATGGTTTGCTTCTGTGGCTATAAAAGACAAATAATAAAATACATATTCAAATTTAGAAGAAAATACCAATTAAAAAAGTAGAGAAATCATTCTGCTAACCCACAGAACTAAATGCTTCTGAATTTCTTACCAGTGAAGAGTAAAACTCTATTACTGTGAACAAATGAGCCATGAGCCATCACCATTATACAAAGATAAAAAAAAACATTTAGGTTTTGATGAAAACAGAGGAGAAAATTTCCTTTCTTAATGTGAGCTTCAATTAGAAATGTGCCAGAGATAAGGAAAGTAAGCAGTTAGATTCTCTTTTGATGTATTAAAACATACCTTCTACTCATTGCAATGGGAACTAAAGCAGTTTTTATATAATAAAAGCATCATGGGAAGTTTTCAAACCTCCACGAGTGAAATTCTGAAATCCTTCTGCAGATAAAAAAACCTAGGTGAGTAGAAGAAATAGATGCATTTTTTTCTTATATGGTATCTAGGATATATGATCAATATATATCAATATATGTCATCTAATATATGTGATCAAAAACCACATTTCCAGTAACAAAGGTTTTGCATAATTATGGTTGTTACCAAATGAATTGAATTTTACAACTTTTTTTTTTTTTTTTCTTTTTTTCTGTTGTGTTATCACAGTGATTTATCTACTACACTGGATTCCTGGGATAAAAACAAAATTTTAGTTTTCTTAATATGCTCCAAGCAGTCATTAGAGGGAAGTGAGTATAACTGCTGTAGGTCTTGAAGGCTCCTTGTTACCTCGTAGCGTTTATCCTCTGTCCATCAGTTTCACAAATGCTTTCATGGCCCGACAGGTAAGATCTTAATATAAACAGTGCAACTCCAAGCTTGCAAAAGTTGTGTTTTAGGGAAGAATAAATTGCCAGCAAACTGATGTACAATCCACAGGTCATAATTATTGTAATCTAAATTTTTCACCTTTCAATTCCAGATCAGCAATAAAGGAATAACAGCAGCTTAATATGAAAGAGGCAAGTGTATTGTCAGACACTTAGAGTTATGAGTGATTCACCACAAATAACCTTAGCAACAGAGACAGAGGGGTTGGAAGGCAGGGACAAAGGAAGGAGGAAAGGTAAACTTTGATAACTGGGGACTTAAATGTTCCTTATGCTTATAATTGGGACAACTTACTTAAAGAACAAAACATTTGAATATATGCTGTTCTCAACTAAATGTTATGAGACTAAGTATTCTGACATGTTGGTGGAAATAAAATGAACAATTTTCATGGTTGGCCTGTTCATGTCAGTCATCCAGCTGGCACCCAACAAAATATCTATTGCTAAGAACTGGACTGATCTAAATATTTTTGTCATGGTGCAAGCAGATTAAAGCTTCTCTTGCATAAATGCTTGGTCTTGAGAAACTGGAAAATTGTTGACGTAAATAGCAACTTGTAGCTGCTATTCCCATTTATGGAGGACTTGCCTTGCTACTGTCATCTGGAGTGTTTCCTTTTGTATGTACAGTTGCTGAAACATAGATGCTTGCTGATGTTTCATAGACTCTGGAAGATGAAGGGCCTCTTCATAGTCCTGAACGATATGACATGGGACATGGAAGACAAGTCTATCCTGCTGTGGCAGGTGGAAGCCAGGTAGAATTATTGAAAGAATCTCAGATGAAATTAGTAATCTATTTTTACAACACAGAATTCTCTGATTTGTTACACTGAGTCAGAATTTGGTCCTTTAACTTTAGATTGTTAGATTAACATGGATTTCTCTTACTTTACAAAGAGACAAGCTTGTAGGTCTTACTCTTTATCTACTTGGGTTGACTTGTAGGTATCAAGAAGAGTTGAACATGAAGGCCTTAAAACAAATGTATTTTTACTTATTTTGCCATCTCTTTGAGTAAAACCACAACAAAATGTAAAACTAAAATAAAAAAGTGTGCTTCGTGACAGAATAATTCTGTCACTAAATGGGTCTCTGAAAGAGCTTAGAACAAACTGATACGGAAAAACTATGCAAGAGTTTCCTTAGTCCCCTGAACTACACTCCAAAAGTGTGCTTCAGCAATGCTACGCCTCAAGCAGCAATGGTTTCAATCATAATTATAAAGAACAGAATCCAAACTATTATTTTGGTTTGATTCTTTATTCAAATGACACAGTCAGTGTCTTGAGTTATATAATATTATACGACATGTATTGTATTCTTTTTCAACAACTTTGTTACATGTTAATACCTTTTTTTCTATTTCCCATCTTTTGTTTAATTTCTGTCTCTCTGAAGTAATAACATTGGCACAATAGAGTATGTAATAGCTCCGTCTATCATGAAACCTGTTAGTGCACAGATTGTAAACTAGACGACAGTAATGGATCTTTTGAAGCTTTATAGTGTCAGAAAGATTGCTGCACATGCACATTAAATTCATGCACTGAAAGGCCTTGTGATTTTATGTTGAATAATATCCCCATTCATATGCAGTAGCTGCTCTTCTTAAAAAGATAGCTTTTGTACTTGTACTACTAAAGACCCATTTTTAAAACACCATCACTAAGTTACAGAAGTACAGAAGATGATTTGAAACTGGTAATTTCTAGGGGTTTTTTCTGTTTAAACAGCTTACCAACTAGGAACTGTGTTGACTTTAAGTTACTGAAAGAAGCATACTTGTTCTACATTTTAAAAAATATTAAACATTTTAAAAAATACATTTTAAAAAAATATTAAAACTGTCCCCCAATTAAAACAGATTTTAAATCAACAATAAGAAAAATATCTGTGTAGTTTACAGTGTTTCGGTTTTTTTGTTTGTTTGTTTATTTTCAGATGAACCCTACCTAATTCTTCCTGAAGTGCATTTACTTAATGTTTAAAAAACATACAGGTACCAGACAAACCCCTGTATTCCTGACTGAAATACATCTAGCCATCTGGTGGAATACATCAAACATTTAAGCATGCATAGTACTAGCACACAATGTAACAGGGAAAGAAGAAAAAAAAAAAAAAAAAGAGATAAGAATTTCTCTACTGTATGGTATAATTCAGTTATCATTGAAGTAAAAGGTTAAGTCAGTATTGAATTTGATAGGACCTAGATTTCTCATACAGCATATTTTACTTATAATGTCATTTTAGAAATGTGGAAATGAAATTCTAGGTGAAAATATTTCTAAGTTGAAACCCTGGATATTATTGTAAATGCACCTTATTAAAATACATCTTTGATGCAGCTAAACAGCACTGTTTATTTTTCTGTTTGTTTGTTTTTTAAGCAGAAAGGTGCACAGTTATTCACCCTACTGCATTCCCAGTATATGACTATTCTTTCACTAATACATGGACATCCTTGGAAAGTACCCGCAGAATCACTCTACCCACAAGAGACATGGGAGATCTTAGATATTAGTCCTAATATATTATTCTCTCTGTCTGTAATAATCTATGCCTTTATAAAATTGGCAGAATACTCACAAAAATTAATTTTTATTCAGAATAACCAATCTTCCCAATCTTATTTTATAATCCATAGAGAGACATTTACAAATAGTTATTTTACTTCCATAGATCCATCTGTGAGTGTTAACAGATTATTCTATTGTTCAGAAACAGAAAACCCTTGGTCATTATTTTTATTACTGCCCTGAAAAATACTTACTTATGCTGTTGCCCCAGAATCTGCTCCTGAGAACAGAATCATTAGATAGAAATTGAGGTTTAATCTTCCCCTTCCCCACTAAATCTATGTAAAAAGACACCTTATGTTATTAATTTAGAAACTAGAGAGGAATTTCATGCCACTAGGAGAACTCTATTTACATGAATCTCCCAGTTGCTCTCTATGCTATCTTTAAATCATGAATGTATCAACAGAGATGCATAGGAGAAGAGATCAGAACATTATATTATGGATAAAAATTGGGCAGGTGAAACAAATGTAATGTACTGTGAATGCAGTGCAGTTCCAATCTTTACAGAGGGTAAGAATGATGTAGCTACATGGCTTCAATCCCACTGACTGATGTAAGAATGGACAAAATAGCTGAAGTTAATGAGGAGCAGGAAGGACCTTTCATAGTTCTCCTGAGTAAATATATGTTTGGCTATATTTGCTAGAGACAAATGTGAGAATAAAATGTTGAGACTGGTAAAGCAGATATTGATTAGGTCATGGAAACTGAGAAGACCACAACCTAAAGCTATGTGTGCTTAGTCGTGATAAATGTTCTATGACCTGCCAAAAAAATGCTATTGAATTTTTAGGAAGACATAGTAGAGCTTTGGGGAAGTCTCAGGACAAACTAAAAAGCAGCCTAAGATTCACAATAAACTCACATTGCTCTCATGTGCAGTGACAGTCATACTACATCAAAGAAGGTGAGTGTAAGCCTCAGATTTTTTCTACATTGCACTATTTACACCTGAAATTCTTCATAAATTACAAGGAAAGATTGCTGAATTGAAAGAATGGAGTACAGACGGGGCTATTTGTGCCTGCTGTTCTGTTTCCAGTTTCTTGAGGCTAATATGAACAAAATAAGACTTTTCAGATAAAGCTGTAGAAAATAACCCTGCAATCTCTGCAAATTAAATATGGGTGATAAAAAACCACTCAAAAATATAACTAGAACCTACATCATACCATATTCTGTTGAAAGGCACTGATCTGTGAAAACTAACCAAAAAATCAGTGCTGCCTTCTCTGTAAACCTAAAATTAGTGTTAGCAATTAAGTTGAAAGGAACACCTTCAAAGTTCTTATCATGTTCTAGCCAGCATTTACTTGAAGAAGCAATGATATTCTAAATATGGACTGATTGTTATTAAACTTTGCTTTTGGTTGTTTAGATTTAAGGCTTGCAAATCAGAAGGCTCTCTTGAAGAATAGAATTATACTCTGAATTTGAAAATATATCAATGCAGGGGTAGGCACACATGAACCTGTTCTTTTCTTTAGGCCTGATTGTGTAAAAAATAAAAAAAGAGAGAGCATAAGGGACCAGATGGAGTAACCACTGTCCAGGTCTGAGGTCTGCTGTAGTTGTTTAATCTGTTTCAACCATGCTTACTAAGTGAAACAGGCCTGTAAAATGAGGGGCTGCATTGATGGGCTTTGGGAGTTTCTCTGACAAAACTGCCCCATTGACTGGCCCAACATTGTCCCAATGCAGTGATCTGTTATCTGTCTGTCTTAGCTTTTCTTCTTTCTCTTTCTCTTTCTCTTTCTCTTTCTGTTTCCTAAAATAATGAAGTAACTACAATTTTCCCAGGTTATTCAGCTTTGACATCCTTGTGCTGTGGCTGTTGTGCCAGTTTTAACATCCTTGTTTTATGGCTCAAAATATATGATATCTGATTCTTTTTTTTTTTTTTTTCTTTTTTTTTCCTTTTTTTTTTTCAGAAAGAACTGAAGCATTGCAGCATTACTGAGACTTCCCAAGAAGTTTAAAATTGTTTTTAGAATTGTTTGAAAAGGATTACTGCACATACATAGCTCTTATATTGTTCCAGAAAATTATAGATGTGGAGCATTATTAGTCCATGATCATTGATATGTAATTATAAATTAAGTTTAGAGTAAGCTTTAATAAGATGGACCACAAAAATTCCATAACCATCTTTATAATCTGTTCTCTTTAGATTTCTCTTTTTAATAATTCCTGAATTAAGAATCCACCTATTATACTTTATACATTAAAAACTGAATTATGCACTGAAGTACTAATGAATAATATCTGTCTATAATGGTATCCATAAAAAAAAGTTCTGTGAACTTGATTAAACACTGACATCTCATTCACAGACAGCATTCACAATTCTTGCTTTTTCTATTTGAAAATACATTTTTTTAAGATTCGGAAGGAAAAAAACACAACCATTTTCTTTTTTCTGTTTTTGCACATTTTATAATAGATTTGTATCAATTTCATTGCATAAATAATTTCCTTGCACAAACTGTGTGTTCCTTCAGAAAGTGCAAGTTACTCCAACCAAAAGTAAAGTTGACGGTTAAAGTAATGATATTTGCCAAAAGTTAGATTCTATGCCTGTAATAATTGCACTTCTAGAATGAACGCTTTGAAATTTTACTCTGTCAAAATAGAGCCAAAATTTTCACAGTGCTTCATCAACTTTACATAACCTAGAAACAGAAGTAAGATATGATCATAGCTTCAACAAGCATGACGCTTTCATCCCAATAATTACATGTTTCACAACAAATTCTTCTCAAATATCTGTGCTTTACAATACATACTTCATTCCAAACTTTGAAAATAACCTTTGAACCTAAATCTTCCAATGAATATTTTATCAGCAAAAAAGATATTTCATAAGAGGTAGTTAAATATGGATTAATTAAATAAAATCACTTAATTTTGTGAAAGTTCTCTTATATGTGGCAAGAACTATGAGATGTAAGTTTTAAGTGACTAACTTAGGAAAATCAAATTTCTTCTTTAGTTACAATTGGTCTGCAGTCTCTATAAAGGCCTAGTGCTTTTATATCATTAATGCCTTGGATGGCCCATGAATTTCCAGCCAGTAATCTTCTCAGATGAGCTAATGAACTGGTTTAAGAGAATGGACCAGAATAAGACTGGGTGACTGACTGGAACTCCACAATTAAGTATACAGATGACTAATTCTGGTGGGACTCTGGAACAGCTGTAGAAATTTCCTCCAACATAATTTTTGGTAATATTCAGTTGCTTCACCTGAAAATGCCACTGCAAGGACCCTTGCAAAGGATATTTCCATCACCACCATATGGCTATTGGTTGTCCTTTAAGCATTTAATTCCCCATGAGAGTGTTAGTCTATACCAAGATCCCAGTATCCCCCTGCCTTAATAAATACTCTCTAAGTTTTTTCAGATAAATTGACGTTCTCAGAAATTATAATTCCCACCTTGAAGCATGGAATATGACAAGCTCCCTAACATACTTTGGTACTGGACCCTCATTATGAAACTCCCACAATAGTCTTGTTCAGCTTTGGTGCTTTGAAGGAACTGTATCCGTTCTCAATAACTTCTGGTTCTCTTCCAGAGGTTTCAAGGGACATGCAGTGGTCATAGAAACCTCTTAGATCATGACTGTTGTTTTCTTACATTCTGAATAGTAAAGTATAAAGGAGGAAAAACTGATACCATGTTTACCATGTTGCCTTACATCCTTCTCTTTTGTATGGCTTTAATGAACAATGACGATTAGGAAGGCAAGAAAGTTCATATATACTTCTGACTGCCAGTGAGATTTATTATGGAAAAGCTCCCAAGAGACCAATTAATATCACCAGGGCTGTCAAAATATGCGTACCATGAAGAATACAGGCAACCCATCAACACACTGTGAAGATAAGGTCACTGAACACAAGAACACAAGGAGACAAATTTAGTCAGAATGGAGTAAAAATTAAGTACTAATTAAATGAATTGTGAGACATTCACAGTGGTAAAATAGCGCCTAGACTAGAATTCAATTTTCTAGGAAGATGCATTACTTTTCTTAAAGAAGTACCACAGATGAACACTGAAAAGGCAGGAATAAATGTTATCCCAGCAAAGCCTGATGCTGTGATACTAGTCATGGTTCAGAAATGAAGATGCTCATCTTTAATTTAGGTAATTCAATTGAGGCTTCATTGTTTTAGATTACAAAAGGGAGTATTGTGAAATGTAGACATCTCCAACACTTAATTGTGATCCCTGGGGTGCACTCTTCAGGCAATGCTGCTCAACTATTAATTATATTCATCAGTATCCTAGGAGTATAAACTGGGTAAGTGAGATTTGACATTGGGGAATGATAAATACCACTAGATGCAACTGTGGAGGACAAGAAAGTCTTGTAGGAGGAGTTATACAATCTGGAGGACTGTCATGATAGAAGTAAGAATCCAAACTGCATATGTGACATGATTTTGCCTTTGCCATCGCCGAAGTTATTTGACACTCTTAAACACCCTGTTTTAAGAACAGTATGTATTTGGAACAGTAGATGGTACAGTCAGCTGTGTTCTCTGACTAAACTTCACAAACCCACAACAGTGTCTGCAGGGCAACATGTTCTGTGAAGGTAGATGAACATTGCATGCAGACTCTGTCTGACTGCTCCAGGGTAAGATGTTTCTACCAGGGGCTTCAAGACCAAAAATTTAACTGAAAGTGGGACAGACATATCTGAGTGTATATTACAAGAGGATCATAAGCTCATAGTTTGATGTGTGTTTTCCAACCACATCTTGGAAAAATGCAATGGAAAAAATGAGAAAATAAATGCGCACACACAGTATGTCTATGACGGCAAACATAAGCCCAACAGTAAAACTGACCAAAATAGCCATCAACTGGCCTTGAAGCACTATTTGCAAACTCTTTGTGTGGTTAAAGAGTTTGAAATACGTTAGAATTAAATTTCTACTTAGTGTGGTTTAGCTGTCATTCTATGTCTCTCAGTCTGTAATAGAAATTTTTACCACAGTAGAACGTTATGAGAACAAATACCCTAATCATTTATTTAGTTTAATTGAATTTAACTGCATTTTATTATTATTTTATTTTATTTTTGTAGTGTTGCATATTAAATGTCTAAGTTTATATCAGTCTTCATGAGACAATGAAGTTTTTTGGTTGTTTGCTATCACCTCAAGTATATTAGATTTCAACAATATAACATCTAAATGCTTAAAACTGTATATTACACTAGTGTGGGCTTTAGACATATGTATGTGTGAGACAGTTTTGCCATACCCTATGCCATTTCAAAAAGTAAAACTCATTGAAGAAAGTCAAGACAAGGTTTTAAGAATAGAATATGCTGTGGCAAAGGCTGTAATGAAAGTAAACACCTTCTCTTCAAATAGTTGGTAGCTGAAATGATTATACTAGCACTTAAAGTTTTCAGATGTTCATTAACCTTTATAATGGAGAGTGAGCACCCTGCAAAATGTGTATGTATCCTTGCATAGGCAAACAAGTAGCAAATCAACTTGCTGTCAAGTTTTGTCTCTAGATCAACCTAAAGAGTTTGGGGTTTTTTGTAGAATATATGGTGAGATATGTATAGAAAATGGCTATATATCTGCAAAACTAAGCTATTTGTGTACCTCTGACTTGTGACTTGGTGTCATTTATTTATGTTAAAATATAAACTAAAGCATTGCTAGATGGTTATAAAAATAATATATGAGTGGGGAAGTGAACATGGCTTTTATAAAGGAAAGTCCTTCCTCACAAGTCTTGGGCTTTCTGGAATGAGACAAAGAATATGTGAGTGAGAATAATCTGATAATATATTTTGCCTTTGTTTTCAAGCAAATTTTGACAGTCCCTCTCCAAAAGCTTTTCAGAAGCCATCCAAGGCATAATTATAACAGTAACTGGTTGTTTAAATAGTTGGTTAAAAAAAGCAGTATTTCAGTACATTGGCAGGTTTTTTTCAGTGGAAGCATGTTACCAGTTGAATATTGCAGGGAAATGGCCTGCACTCTGTATCATTCAACATGCAAATCACATGAAACGAGAAGTGAAAAGATTACTGATGACAAGTAAAGATGTGAGCTGATTTTGAACAACTGCAGAAAGACTAAGGACTGAGTGGTTGGGGGATAGAATAACATCTAGACAAATATAAAGCGACATATTTGCAAAAAATAATCTTAACTTCAAAAATAATACAATGGTTTACAAAGTAAACAAACAAACAAGCAAAACAAACAAAAAAAAAAAACCAAAAAAAAAAAACCCAAAGAAACCAAAACTAAACAAAAAAACCCCCACATACATCTAGAGTTCAACTTATTAAACTGTGAGTCAATGGATCAGAAAATTCAGTAATTTTTGTTGCATTAACACTTTTGGTGTTTTCCATGATTTCTTTGCATTATATTTTTATTTTAAATGTGACTCCTGAAAAAAAAGGCTGATGCCTAAACTTCCCCAGATAAATATTTGCTTTAATTATTATTTCATGTCTAAAATTATTTTCCCGCCAGTTAAATACATGGGAGTAAATTTATGTCTTGGCTGTCATAACTGAATATATTACATTTTTAAAATTAAACTTAAAATCTTGTTCTTCAAAGATATATAATTAAATCCACAGATAACAATAAAAGTAACTGATCAGATTTTATAACAATTCAAGCAGAAACTCCCAGGCTCTCAAAAATTTACACTGGAATAAAATTCAGACTGACTTCAGGAAGTAATTTTCAAATATTTCAATTTTTAAGTTTACCTTCCACTTTCTTTTTCCTCCAGTCCTCCTGCCCTTGAACAGTCACTACCTAACGGCATAAGAAATGAACAATTCCAGACTCAATGGTGAGTGTTGCAAGCCATAAACAATGAAATTCACGTCAAAATACAGCATGTATTTTGAGCTCTGACGATTCTAAAGGGGAGGAAAAGTAGAGTACAGAGAATTATAAGCCTGTAGTTGGACTCCTAATGTCTTTGTGAATTTTGTATTGGGTATCTTGTCTTTCTTTGAAAAATGACCCTTTGTCAGTGTTTGCAGTTTTTTCAGATTATGACAACTTTTCGACCCAGGAGCTGTATTCAAGGATGTTCAGTTTTCATTTATTTATGTTTTCTTCATATTTCTTCAGGTCTTTTCTTTCACTCCAGCTATAAATCTTTACAGCTGTGCAGCTCTCCAAAATGACGATTCACCAGTGAATCTAAAAATTCTGAGGTCTAAATGTATCAATAGCACTATTTTAGTCAATATATAAAATTCTCTTAAGTTCTCTCCCCTAGACTTTAGCCTTAAATTTTTTATTGCATCTCTCTAAAAAGACTGAAATGATATAATAAATGCACTAATAATAGAAATGATAAATTATAAAGAAAAATAAATTCTGAAAGTGTATAGCAGTTAAAAGTCTGTATCACCCCAAAATCTGCAGAAATTCTTGCAGTACAAATGCAAGGGTAAAAGTTGCAAGGACAATTTAAATTCTTCATCAGATGAGCAATAAAGAAGTAAAAATTCTGTAATACCTCTGAGTGATTATGACAGTGAATAATTTACATAAATTGGGTTGTAGTTTTTGTATCAGATACTAATATAATGTTTATAGGTATGCAGCTAATGTTGCATATTTGTCACCTTGTAGCCATGGCTCATTTAACTGAAATTGTATCAAGACAGTAACTTGAAAGAGAATCTTGTATTTACTCAAAGCCATCTTTCAGAAGTATCACTATTTTGAAGACATCAAAATAAATATCTTTGTCTTTTGTCTTTTCATATGCAAAAATCAAAGCTTTTATTTACTGGCAACAGGATCTACACGACAGTTGATTTTTAAGATGCAAATTTTCCACATGTTTAAAAACCATGTCTGTATTTGCCAAGCAGGAATTTTGTAATCCAATAACCAGACATCCTAAATGAAGACTACTAATTGAATTATCTTGTACATATCTGAAAGAGATTAGGGCTCCCTTGAAAATTAATATTTTTTTTTACATTTTGATTCTTTCTGTTTCTTTTTGCTTCTGTTAGTAAAAAGAGGTCACCATATAGTATTAGCCAGTGTTCTCTTTTCTCCCAGTGATTTGGCCCTAGTGAAAAGAGATGCCCTTTTGTCTCCTCTATTAGTAAAACTGGATACAAGATTTTCTACAGTCAGGACAAAAATTTTCTGAATCACATATTTCCAAGATTTAATTTTTAATACCCTAGTAAATTTTTTCTCTTCGCTTCTGCTTTTCATTGCCAGATAATCTAACAGTCTTTATGAAAAGCAGCTACCTAGTTTACAGTGTTGTCTCAATCTAATTACTGGTATCTGCCACTGAAAAGTCTCAGTGGTTTTTTTGGGAGGCTTTTCAGAAGCTTATTGCTTTGACAATCAGCACTACGTGATAAGAAGTTATAAGTTTTTCTCTTGCATGTGAGCTGCCATAAGAATATGAATGTAATGAACTGAAATGTAACTAAAAAAAAGTCCCAGGAAGTATATATTGCCTCAACTATAATTCAGAAAAACGTTTGACTAGTTTAATCTTTATCTGCATTATTAACCTTCCAATACAAAGACCCTCCAGGGTTTTTCTTATAGCATACATAATTTAAATTAGTGTATATTTTCAAATAAAAGTAATATTTGGACTTAAATATAAGTTTGTAGGAGGACTGGTGACTAATTAACATTCTTTGGCTGGATATTTTCTTTCTTTTTAGCAGTTCATTTGTGGAAGTGCTAGTACTAGCCCAGTGTAGGAACCAGCTTGCTTTCATTCATGTCCATTTAGAGTTTCATCCCTGAGGTGGCATCATTCTGTGTTCATGAATCTTCATGTTCTTCCATTATTTGCATTTATTTCAAAATTAACTGGAATATCAGATACTATAGATTAGCATATAGTAAAAATACATCCTGTCCATGAATGACTTCTCACTGTTTAAAAATATGAACAAGGGGTACTGAGCTGTAAAATGACTTACGGGATTATGAGGAAGTTATGTGCACTCTTTTAACCCTAATGGAATGATCAAATTTCTCACACAGTTTTTAGCAATGAGAGCCTATTTATTAAAGCTATAAGACAAATCAGTAATACTCATCAACACAGCTGTCAAGAGCAGACTATGCTATTTTTTCCTGCCAGACTGGATGCCATGGCAACACCTGGTTAGGACAAGCTGAAGAAATATTTGAAGGTTTGCAATTGCTAAAGCCATTGGACTGTAACAGACATCTATTAATTGCAAGTGAATATGACAGCACATACCACATTTCTGAAAGGGAAGAAAACATCAGCATCATTCCAGACTGAGGAACTGAACAAGAGATGAATCAAATACTGCAGTGTCTGACTTCAAATCTGGTGTCATGCTTGTGTACTCATCATCTAAAAGGTCTGGGGAAAGGTGGAATTTTATTACTGTAAAAGTGCTTCCCAGAAGAACTTCAAAGAGATGGAAAAAAACATTGCCTGACAGCTTAAAAGGGCAAAAATTATACACTTAAAAGTATCTCTAAAAACATTTGCAAGTTCCAATCAAGTACAATCACAGTGATTTCATATGGAAAAAAACCCCAAATTGTGGAAGCATGAAAGTTTCCTTGGAGACTGCTGGTAAATTAGCTCCCAGAAAGATGCAGTACTTAAACCGAGTCTACTTTTAGAAGAGTTTATGACAGAAAGCTGTTTTTGTTTTGTCCATGCACACACAAAGATTTTAAATATACTCAGATAGACAGCAATCACTTTAATACAGATTTCAAATTCTGTAATTATTGTGCATGCAGTCAGCAAACTATAATCTTTAGCTATGTAAGACTGCTTGCAGCTGTCTTAATTTCAGTGTTTCAAAGTGTAAATGTTTTTATGCATTATTGAAATGACATGGGAAGCAGGTATCATTGGAAACAGTTTGACTGCTTTCCCAAGTCAAAGAAAAATGCTTTCAGTTCTTGGAGCAAGCTGTTTATACTGTTACACCTTCTGTTATATGACAGGTGCCAATTTTACTTCTGATTACATAATAGACAGTATATGAACTAAATTAGATGAAGTTAATCATGGTGCAGAAACCCTCTGAATAATCTTAATCTCTTAATTCTGTGTTAAGAAGGAATGTGCCTGCTTGTATTAGGGATTTTGTAGGAGAGAAGTCAAGTGTTACAGAGAGAGGGAAGCTAGGCTGTGATTTGAGAAACTGATATGGACTGTTCTCTGACATAGACTTCTTGTGGGAAACTGAAAAATTCTCTACTGCTAAATCTCCCAATGCCAAAACCAAAGATTAGACTTCTGACCATTATGGCACTATTCATAACTCTGGGCTGCTCAATTTTAGACAGAGTGAGGATCTGCAAAATTTCTTCCAAGATATTTGAGTAGTCATTCAGAGGACCTGTATATAATTCCTGAGAAAATCTACAGACCATAGATTCAGTTTCAACCAAATTTTACAGTACTGATAGAAAAATAACATTTTTGGTATGTTTTTTTTAAAAAACCAAACTGGTTCAAAACAAGTTTTTCTAAGATACCACTTGAGAAATTACTCTTACCTGTGTGCCCTTTTAAGACTCAGTTACAGTTTTGAAGTACAACTGATTTTTGAGTGTTATAGATGCCACATACAGGCTACACGCATTTGAATAATCCCTGCAATGGAATTGGATGACCAGAATATGTTCATACAGATAGCGTAAGCCTCATATTTTCTGGTTCTTCAAAATGCACATTTAATACCAGATATTTTAGGCAAAGGAACTTATTGCAAAACTTTATTTAATTCAGAAATTAAAGTACTTGATTGCAAGACTGAAGAGAAAAATAAGGCAGTAAGAACAGTTCCAGACTGTATTCAGTACTGAAAATTTCTTAGCTAATTGTTGAGTTCATGCCCTTATTTTTTACCAGGTATTATAATGATATATGGATTTCTTCATCTCATCCTTTCGAATAAGCTCATCCTTCTAGCATCAGTTGACCAGTTTGATAAAATTAGATGTCCAGGGGTTTGTTAGCAGCAGCCAGGTGCCCTTACTGTGTTTGCTTTTTTATAAATCTTTAACTGGACACACAGAGACCCTGTAAGCAGTATACTTACACTTTCAAAGAAAGTATAAAGCAATTTTTTCTTGGCTCAGGATGACAAAAGGCAGCTGGGGTTTTTCTGTCAAGTTAGGCACCTGCACACTCACCAGCCTTGAGTCATCACTCAGAGATTCATGGTTGGGCAGGCAGGATTGGTCACCAAGGTCGGGATCAGCCTCTGCACCCCAGAAGCAGAATGTTGACCTTGCCAGTTCCATTGACACCCATAGCTGACGCTCAGCCATGACTCCAAGTAAACCCAGCACCACACTGACCAATTCAGAAAATATCCCTATTTTTTTCCTTATTTTTAGTTTTCCTGTAGTATCTTACCCCTACCTCTCTTGTTTTTTCTCTTGACTTCCTGAGCTACTAAGAGCCTTGCCTCAAAAACATCCTATTTTTTTCTGTACTTTTACCTTTATTATCTCTCTGTAGACATGTTCCAAAGCTCTTTTTCAGCAGCCTGGATGTGGTTACTCAGTTGAGTTGTATCACATCTTGTCCTGCATCCTGAGTACGTAAACTACTAAATGTTTACATGGGCAGGAAAACTCGGTTGAGGGTCTAGTGGCTACAGATGGAGGATTATACTGTGGAGGAATCATAGAATCATAGAATGGCTGGGGGTGGGAGGAACCTTAGAGATCATCTAGTTCCAAGCATCCTGCATGGGCAGAGATACTTTCCACTAGACAAGGTTGCCCAAGGTCCCATGAAGTTATCTTCCTTATATAGAGATCCTCCAAGAGAGTTAGCACAGATATATAATTAAATATCTACAGACTGATATTTGTAAGAAATATCTAACACCTGGCTAGCTATTTTTAAGATTATTTTGATCATCTTTAAACCACATATAAGACATCTGGGAAGTTGGAAGTCCCTGACAAGGACAAGGGCAAGCAATTGAATAACTTCTCTCAGATGTCTACAGAATATTTTGTCTGGGTGGTCTGTAACAGGCTCCCACCAAACTGTCTGCTTTTTTGGCCTTCCCCCTGGTTCTTACCTATAAACATTAGACACTATTGTCACCTTCATTAACTTCCAGGCATTCATAGCACTCCCTAACATACAGGGTGACCTCACCACCTCTCCTTCCCTGCCTGTCCCTCTGAAGACCTTGTAGCCATATTTCATGTGTGCAATCATTGACTCAAACCACTAAATTTTTTTTTAAATGGTATGTCTGCTGGACAGAAAGCTTTTTCATGATCTTCTAAAATTCTAGGACTATCTAAGTCATAGTTACAGGAAGAGGTAGAAACTTCTAGTCAGCTCATATAGTCAAGGAAGCTTTCAAATTATCAAAACTGGAGCTTGTCTGTCATTTCCAGCTCTATTGGTTGGCCTAATAAGAAATTAGGAATATGAAATTGCTATGGTAACTTAATTTTGCTTATTATATGAATAGCAACTCCTGCTGTTCAATCATGTATGTAATGACCACTACTAAAAGATGTGTGGCAAATGTTAAGGCATTTTTAAAAAGGGCACAAAAGACAATTCCAGCAGTTACAGTCCAGTCTGCTTCACTTCAGTCTCAGAAATATATGGTAGTATTGTAAAAAAGAAGGAAATGGTTAGGAGGAGCCAGCCTGGATTTACCAATAGTAATAACAGCAGATGTCATTCTCTGTGGCTATGGTAGAACTTAAATCACAGTCTCCCAAAGCATCCTTGTATCTGAATCTTGACATTACAAAAAAGATGACACTAGATGGAAAAAGGAAAGATGGACTGCTAAAGAGAATGAAACCGTCTGGATTATCAGGTTCAATGAATAGTGGTTAATTTTTCATAATTCATGGGACATTTGCTTACAAGTGCACTTCTTCTGCCCTGCATGGTAGCAAGGGTCCATCCTGTAACTTCTCCCATTTGTGAGTCACCTGGAGGAGAAGACAGAACATGCCTTCATCAAGGTTGCCAATGATGTTAGACCGTGTAGGGAGAGCTGTGTTCTTGACATACTGGAGGGCAGGAGGCCTCTCAGGTGATCTTAAACTTGGTACAGAAATGGTCCAACAGGATCCTCATGTAATTCAACATATGCAACGTACTGCATGAGGAACAGACTAAATATTCTGCTTCAAAATGGTCTAGGGACTGACTGCAGCATAAGCAACAGATGAAGGAAAGTTATTACTCCCCTTTATTGTATACTCATTAGATGGTATCTGGAATATCATGACCAGCTCTGGCCCACCCAGTACCAGAAAGATGCTGATAAACTTGACTGAGTTCAGCAAAGGGCCACTAAGATAGTCAGTGGATGGAGCACACAATCTATGTGAGGAGAGACTGATGGAACTGGTATTATTAGTATGGAGATGGGAAATATCTGTGGAGAGACTTAATAACTAACTTCCAGTACTTAGGAGGCAGTTGCCACAAGAAGGCATAGACAGACTTTCTACTGAAGTTGTGCATCATCCAAACAAGACACAATCGTAAATTGAAATGGGAGTTTCCAACTGGATATAATGAGAAAAAAGAAATTAAAAAAAAACAACAACAAACCACCAAAACACTGAGGGGATAATTAAGCACTGAAACAGAATACCCAAGGAAGCTGAGGAATCTTCCTCCTGGGAGCTTTTCAACACCCACTTATAGAAAAGCCAGAGGCTTGTTCTGAATTCAATTTACACAGTGCATTGGGTGGAGATGTTCTTGAGTCCCTTCCAGCCTGAGCAGTCCCACAGTTCTGGAGAGATATTCAATGAACAATAAAAATTTGGAAGCTTAGCAGACAAAAGAAAATACATATTCTCTCTTCACAGCTCATTTAGGTTCATTATCCATTCTGATATTTGAAGTAATTTTTATTCCTATCATCATCAAAAAACTTCCAGCAAAATCTGTAACATTTCTCCCCTTATGTTACCTTCCCCTCTGCTGTCCCCTGTTGGAGAGTTTTTGGAAGAAAATGGACGTGTGAGCAATCCTGACTGTTTAGCTTTAGCCAGAGTGAGCTAAGGGCCTTGAGGCTCAGCTGCAACGTTACTACAAGATCAGCTACGTACAAAAGATAAGGGAGTTGGCAGCAGAAAAGAAGAATAACAGGATGGGAAAGCAGATGTAGCTAACTGCAAGAATTTGTTATCTAAAGAGGGGTGGCCTTTGAGGCTCTATATAATGCTGAGTGATAATTAGTAAAAGTAATCTGTGTTTCTACCACACTGGTGTTTGCTGCAGCCTCCATTTTCTTTGCGCTCTTCCCGACAGTCCCCAACATCCTCATTGCTTCCATTCAATCTATTCAAAACATAGAAGCTAGGCTCAGCTTTGTAATTTTTCAAACTAGCAAGCATCTACCTGTGAATTATGCAACTGGGCCTCTCCTTTTTATTATGTTCATGTTTGTCCCAGACACTTACTGAACAAAACACAGCTTTTAGCTAACAGTGCAAAAAAGGTCAGATAACAACAGAAATGAAATTATAACCCATGACTTCTTATGCTAAAAAAACCCATATATACCTGGCAGGAATAATCTTCCAATCTTAACATCTAGGAAAAGGATAGAGGGAAAGAGAAAGGAAAAGACAGAACTTTGCCCTTATAGAAGAATTACCTAACAGCTTTAAAATGAGATAGTTGAGAGCAAAAGCTGGAAGGCCTTTGTGAAACCTATAGAACTACAAACAGCATTTACCACATGGCTTTGCAATACATTTTAATAAAAATGTATGTGAGTGACTCCTGCAGCTCCTAACCAGGATATAACAAATCTTTGTATAATCTTGTTTTTCCTCATTAATCTCCCCCAGATTTAACTAGTAAGTGCTTCAGAAACTAAATGCACATAAATGTTCCTTAAAAAGGTCAATACTTATGCTTAATGATGACCTTACTAAATAGACACAACAAAATAATAACTTAATTTCTGGTCAGTTGGTTATATTTTGTAAAATATATTTCCACTTGTTTGGGGCTAGAGGACTGAAGGTCTTTATCTCCCAAGAGAATAAAAAAACTCATACCAAATGTTTCTTGAGGTCCAAACCAGGTATTTTTTGATTAATAGAATATATCTATTCTTATTATATTTTCTGTTACAAAATACCAGCAAATTTCAACACCCAGACTGCAACCTGTATGAAACAGTATAAGAACAGAAGCTACATACTCTATTAGAAATATCCATATTCATATTGATCAATATTAAAAAAATATTACTGTCTGTTCTGAATGAAGTGAACATATTCCTGATCAAAGGAAAGAGACACTTAGTAGTGAAAACTATAAATCTATTCTGTAGTATCCAAAACAAAATCTGTCATTTCCTATATTATACAGATCAAACACAAAATAAAACAAATAGAAAGTCCAAGAAAATAGCAACAAAAATACAAAACTACACTTTCAATAGAATGATACTCCTGATAAATTTAAAAATATAATTTATGTGGAAAAAGAAGTCTTTATCAATTTTTATGTCATTCATAAGGCATTTCAAGAATGACAAAGGATGTGTACCAGACAATCGTTCCTCTAAGACAGTGAAAAATTGATATAATTTTAACACAGGGAATAAAATCAAAATAATCAAAATCAACAACAAAGTTAAAACAAACCTCCAAATGTCACAAATCAAAACCAGGGATATTTCCTGGATGAATTTTCATCTTAAGAGGATCATTCTATTGTTCTGCCTTTTTGAATCTTCTTTTATATTACCCATATAAATAACCACTTAAAGACAGCAGTATTTTTTCTGATCTTACTCATAAGATGGTATTAACACAGAGTTTATAACTCAGATACACATGTTCCAAGAAGCCACAAATGATTAAGTGCTCTGAGCACTGATGGAATGTGGCAAAAATAAGATATTTCCTATGCTTTGAGTCACGTGAGGGTCTGGAATCTTAATACAACAGAGTGTTTTCAGAAAAGTAAGGATGACATTTGGGACATGAAGGTCTGGTGATCACAGTTTCTTAACAATAAGTAAGGAAGAGTCCAAAACAATAAATCAGAAGATGGTTTGAGGAAAGAATGGAAAAAAACATTACTAGTAATAGTGTGGTTCTGAAAAAATCTAATTCATTTCGCATGTATATTTATACGTAATACACTCATGTATACATACATACATAATATACACAGTGCGTACCCTGACAAAGGATGTCAGTCTGAATGCTATGATCTGGTCCAGGACAGGCTATTACACTCAGCTGAAGCTTCTTGCTGAGCAAGGAAAGGTGATTATTAAGTTGGAATATTGCAGTTGTGAGAACAATACTGCTGAGACTACGTTACGCATCATGAATTTTCTCCTCTATAGATATGAAACTAAAGATGAGTGAAGAAAATATAATGTTAACATTTGCAGAAAGATGATTCTTAAAATTTTATCAAAGTAAGGAGCAATAACAGGAATAGTAAAGAAAGGACAAGGAACAAATGGAAGTAGGGGAAAAAAGAAAAAAAAGGCAGAGGAGAAGGAGAATCAGTTCATTGTTGATGGAAAAGAAACTTGTTCATTACAGTTCGTTTACTTCTAGTTGAAGCTCTCTGTGAAGTTATTTAGGTCAGATCCTCTAGGAAAAAAATTATCCTTCTCTAACCCAAGTGTGATGCTGCACAACCAAAGCTTTACCTGTGGTTTATGTAACCTTAACAATATAGCAAAGATTGTTGGAAAGGAAGCATAGCAGAAATCTGGCATGGCAATGTTTTCCTGGAATAGCCCAGGGCATAGTTTAAGAATATCTAAAGGTATTAACAACATTGTGTCATTGACACATTATAAAATTTCTAGCAATATGCTTTTATTACTGAAATCCCATCATTTCCTTTTTTAATGCTGGATGGAGGAAAAATATCCTTGTTCATAACTCCCTCTGATAGTTTTAATCCCTTAATTCTCTGTCATAAAATCAATGCATTTAGAAAGAAAAAGAGTGTAAACAAGGATTATTAATCAAACACTTACCATTGTCTACTATTATTTATATATACTCAAGAGTCCCAAGAACTCTTCCTTCATTACAAAAGCTTCATCTAGTCTAGAGATTCCATTCCTCAGTTTTAACACATTTTTGCATATAACTCTGTGGTGTTCCAAGGTGAGACTGCCTATATAGCCACTATTCATTAAAGTGATCTTACTCTTTCAAAGAAAGCTGCAATTTTTCTTGTTTATCCTAGAGTGAAAAAATTAGGCCTAATTTTGAAATTACAATGTATGCTGTAACACCTTAATGTCTTTTTCATGTTGTCCAAAATATCCTAAAAGAATCTAATTGCTGTCACTCTTGGTCCTGCTGTCAGTCTTAGTCCTGCCCTCTCTCTGTCTCCTGTTCTCTTTTCCTGTTCTCTTTGAATGTGCTCTAGCTTTTCCTTGGTTCTTAAGGTATTTCAAACTTATTTTTTTGAAAGATAACTTAGCAAGGCAAAAGAAAAGCAAAGATTTCTACTAACTTCATATACAGAAGCAGCTCAGCAAGTAGCCAGTGAAGCACAAAGTTGATGCAGTGAAGAAGATAACAGTGGGGAGACACACTGGTTGTGTGTTATGATACTGAATAAAGCCAGGCTCATGAACAAGGATAACTTAAAATTTCCCAAAGCACAAACTGAGGTGCAGAATTTATCACAAGTAAAATAATAAAGATGAGACAGTTCTGCAATATTTTAAATAATGTTTCTCCAGGGATATATAATTTCATTCTTTAGTATGCATGTCAGCTTCTTAATGATTTGGGCTTGGAAGACCATCTTATTTCCTAGCTTCTGATCACATGAATGCTTATCATTTTTTTGATTTCTACTTTTCCTTCTCCCTCCAAAGTAGTGATCAATGACCTTTGAAAAATTCCTTGTCTAATTGGAGTTGCTATGTGACCCATTACAACTTCCTCTGTTTCTGCATCCTTTCCTCCCAAAAAAAAAACCCACTGCAGGTTTCTTAGATAGTGAGAAATATTTAAATACATATTTAAGAAATATTAAAAGGCAGAGAAAAATCTTTTATTTTTTTCCTTTTTTTTTTCTCATATATGATCATGAAATAAGAACATTCACTTTAAATTTCTGAACACTTTTACTTTGAACTTTCTGCAATATTCTCATAAGTTGCTATCAATCATTTTTGTTTCAATCAAACTTTATACTGAAGTAAGAACAGAAGCCTTTCCCTTTTGTATGTGGAAAAAATTATAAGGGACTAGGTTTTTAAACATAGTATTCCAAGTGCGTGGTCTATTTCAGCAAGTCAGGTCCCAGTGTCCTGTATTAAATTGAAGAAAAATAGCAAGTGGTTACAGGATGTCAGGAGTTCTTCAGGTAATGCTTGGTATAGAAAAAACTGGGCAGAGATATTACATTGTTTCATTTCAAAAATGCATTCAGTAGTAGATTCATCTATCATGAAGTCAGAATGATTTTAAATGAGCACATGTTCCGATTTCTTGAATTAATTTTGCTTTGGGATGGAACAATAGTTTTCTAAATTTTAAACTATGAACAAATAAAACATTTCCATCAGAACTGAGGTGCTTTTAGAAATATTTAATTCATAAACCATTATATATTTTTATATTTCTAAACTAACTCATATCTCCTTTTGCTATCCTCAGAAAATTCCCAAACTTACACTGTTGTGCATACCATGGTTTTAACATTATTGGGCTACAACATAACATTATAATCTTCTATATTAATCACTACTGTTTGTTTCATTGATCTATCAATCAATTAAACTAAAATTAATTAAAATCTGAAAATGCTATTTAAAATAAAATAGTTGATTTAATGTTATCAAAATGATGGCTCAAGTAAATAATAATTTATTTTAGTGGAACTGCCAAAACCTAATATCTATCCTAAAACTGCCATATGTTATTCACTTACATATATATGCCTCCATATTCATTGAGCCTCTCCAGAATTGTTTTTGACTTTTGGAACTCAAAATTCTTAAGCTAAGCTCAATAAACATAGATCTATTAGTTACCAGGGTGGTGGGGGTTTTTTTGGGGGTGGCATTTTTTTTTAATAATTTTGTTTGTTTGTTTGTTTAATAATTTGTTCAGTTTCTGATTTTGAGTCACCTTGCTGATCACCAAAACAGTAAAAATTCTGTTTATAAGTATTGCAAACTAATGGGATGTGCAAAACATGCCTCTTGTCACTATGAAAACTTGCCACATCCAGCTGAGTTTATCTCATATTTTATGTGTTGGGTTGTTCATTTTTTGTTTTTGTTTTTTTAAGAAGGCTAAAACCTAAACTAACATGAAATTAGATCAGAGAGAAAGAGATTGGATAGGTAAAAAAGGATGATAAAAATGTGAAACACAGAAGTACCAGATCAACTTGGGGACTTGGGAGTCTCCAGTGCACTCCGTCAGGTACTAAACACAGGCTGAGGACAAATACAAGATAGGCCAGAGATGAGATGGAGTTCAGTCAGAAAAAAAAATCATTAATCTATGTACATTCAGCATTAATCTCTCTGTCTCCCTGCCCTCCTCAGTGACCCCTTTGTCTTGTGATCTCTCTCTCGTGATCTCTGTCAGAATGCTTGAGTCAGACCCATTTTTCTTCTATGTGTCAGTCTAATCCTTTTTCTTCAACATGAGCCATTTTCCTTGGTGGAATAAATCAGTGGATGGATTTGCGTAGCTCCATTTAAAGTCTCAAAAACTTGAAGCAGATGAAGCAAAATTAGTTGGAAAAATAGTGTGAGATATCAGGAAAGGGATGAGGGGAATGTGAGGTTGAGCAGACTTGTCTTCAACCATAATCCAACAAAAAGAAGGAGGGAAATTAAGGGAAAAGATGCACAGGAAAACATAAAAATATTTGGAGTTGTGGAACAGTTAGGAGTAAGGAAAGAGGCAAGAAGGCATATTTAAAAGGAATTGTTTATAATGATGTGCCTAAAGGGGTAGCTGGTAACAAGTGAAGCCTAAATAACAGACTCATGGCGATTCCAGTACGTTATGTACTTTCAAATAGTGGAATATGTCTTTAAAAAAGAAAAAAACCCCACAAAAAAACACAGGAAAGACACAGGATGCTGTCCTCCAGACAAAGATGCATGCTGTTTTATAATTAGATTTTCTTTTGAGTATGGATTGTATGTGCCTAGTTCTCAGAAAAATTATGCCTTTTCAATTTTAAGTATGAAATTCTTTCTGGAATAAGTGGAAAATAGCAAGGCTGAACAATATCACTGGTAAATTTTTAGAATAACATCATTTGAATACTTTAAAAAAAAATTATAAAATAAAAAAACACAACTATATAAAAAGAAACTGAAGCATCAACCTGTATTTCAAGTACCTTTTATGGTAGGGAACAGCAATTACTATAGGGTCTTGGAGAGCTATCAGATTACTGCATCCTTTAAATATCTATTTAGTCACATTCTAGTCAGTCAGAATACTTAAACAGCTAATATTATTCAACTTACTGAGACTTAAAATGAAGCATGTGCTTAAGTGCATTGGTTAAATGAGTCTATAGGAGTAAATTAATTCCTCGGGAACCACTATTCAGGGGACTGATGTGGTAAAATATTAGTAATTACTTTGAACTTCCATAACTAGATGCCCTCATGAGGTACATTGTAATCCCTGTTAGAGAGATGAAAAAATGTCTTTTACCTGAGTAAACAGCAACTAATTGACCAAGATCATGCCCTAAATTTGAAACTGTAAACCCATAAAATCTCTTCATTCTTTCTGCAAATTTGAATCTACTTCTGATGTATTCTCATGTGGACATATAAGGAGTTTCTTATAGGTGTGAGACCATTTCTAATATGTTTATAAATGTATTGAAAAATGTATAAATTCCTTGCTTATGATTTGAAAACACATAATTAAGTGCACAGTATGCATATATGAAAATATACAGCCTGAAACATCAGCTATACAGTTACCTGCACTTTGTATATAGGACCTGCATAAATTTCAGAGCTGAAATTCTTGATGGATGTTTAGTATAGTGTAGGAGTAACATAAACCTCCAAACTGAAAAGCATGTTTTTAAATGCTCACTTGTATTCTCACTCATCCAGATATTTACAAAGTCCTATTGGCTCAAATGTGTCACAGCAGTAATTTTCTGAATCTCATGTTCAAGGCATTCAAAGGTATTCCAGAAGTGCTGATAAGAGCCACAGAATATAGAGTATGGATACACAAATTTAGTTATTTTTATTCTCAAGGAAAATACAATTAGATTTCAATAAAAATTTGATTTTAATTTTTTACATATTCTTGTAAATTTGGGTTGTTTTTTTTTTAAATAAAAAGCCTTTAAATTTCAATTTTATAACTTCTAGAGTAACACTCAAAAGTTCCAAAAATATATACTGAAAGAAAAAGTTAATATAAAAATTTTTCTTCTATAAAACTATTTTTATCTTTAATTGTTTGATCTATTTCCTCGTCTTTTTGAAATGTTGAAACAAATTAATTCCTGGTATATGTAAGTAAAAGAAGTTTCACTACTAGATTTAGTAAGAAAGATGGACTTTTGTTACCAAGGTCTTTGGTATAATAGACCAAATATTGCAAAATGCAAATTATTGATAGGAATGTGATCAGTTGTGAATTACTCTTATAAATGCTTTGTCAAATAAGTCAATACTCAATGCAATCGCACGGAGGTGGTTAAACATTATTCAACCTCTGCTTTGAAAAACAGCACTTAGGAGATAGATAACATGTTTCATGTTGAAAATTTGCATGTCTAATGTTTATTCTGAATCTGTGTAAAACATATGCAAGTCCACAGACCAAGGATTCACATACAGCGTGGAGTGGGAGACTTAGTAATGAGCCTGGGAGAAAAGATTTCGGTAGACCATAAACTGGACCCTTCTCAAAGATCAGGAGGCACTGGTAATAAATAGAGGATGACATGTCTCGTTATGTTTTGTAGGCTTAGACCTTTCAGTTTATTTGTCTGTAACAGACCTTTAGCAAACAGAGTGGAATGTTCAGCTTGGTTTGTCATAGTGGTTTGGCTGATTTTTCTTTTCAGCTTCCCACTTTTTCTAGCATGTCCTTGAAGCTTGAAAACAACATTTATTTCCCAGCTGACTTTCTGTTTCACTCTGATTTGTTGCTGTTACTTTTTTTTTTTTTTCCACAAAACAGTTCTTTTTATCTGACCACTGTTGCAGTTCACAGCAATAAGAATATATATTTGATTAAGAAACTGTTTTCTAGAAGATCACTGAATTTTCTTTTTCACAGATCCCTACTTGAAATACAGACTTTATACTTTCCAGTCTTGTGTATAGGGTTTTGTTTACTTTTGGGGTTTGTTTGGGTGTTGTTGGTTTTGGGGTTTTTTTTGTTTGTCTTTTGTTTCTTATTTTGATTTTTTTTTTAAATTTTAGTTGTGCTAGGTACTTGCAATTTAGACAAAAAAATAAACTTACACAATATCATAATGTCATCTAAAACTTTTATTTATAGTTTTCATTTTAATCAAACACTTATTTTTTTCAGAAAACGCAGAAAAGATTTTTATAAATCTATTCTGAAGATTTTTTCTGAATTATTTACATAATATTATAATAATGTAATAAGTTTAATAATAAAATTAATATATAAAATGTATTATATATAACTATATATTATTGTATAAAATATATTATATTATATTAAATATAGACAAAATATATAAAATATATATTATATAATAGTGCAATAATTTTTTTATACCATGACAATTAAAAATAGAGGGTCAATGTTTCCCTCTCTTTCTTTGGAAAATCTAACACTAAATCCATTTTCTGGGTTTCAAAACTTAGCAAAGTCTTAAACATTTGTTGTTAGTAATAGTAGTGAGTGTTTCTACTTCTCTGTAGGCTACTTCTAATAATTTGATCTCTGTTGTTGAACCTCAGTCTAATATATATCTTCACGAAAATATATTAACCACAGATATGATTATCAGCTTCTTTTTTTTTTCACAGTAAAGTATTTTAAGTAAAAAATGACAGTTCATTGCTACAAAATCTATTTTATGAGATGTGTATATTTTGTAAAAAACATTTTTTTAGTTGCTTTGGGTTTTGGGGGGTTGGATTTTTGTTTTTTAATTTAGTATGGTTTGTATTTTGTTGAACCTAGAGGCTGGGGCAGAATAGAGGCAGTCAGAAGGAAACAAAGAGCCTAGTGAGACAGCAAATGTCTATAGAATATATGTGAGGTTCCAGGTAGTGCATTCTCATTCTCAATTTATTTGGGAAGGAGAAAAAGCAAACAAATAAAATGCTAGGTCTGAATCTAGAACAAAATGCTGAAACCACTGTCATGGTCTCTTTTGTCCTTTCAATTCAAGTAATTAATAAAAAGAACTTTGGATAAAACTAGCAAAACTAGCAAATAATGTATCTTAATTACCAACAAAAACTCTCAGAAGAATGGGCAACAATGATTTTGAATCATAGAATTGTCTGGGTTTGAAGGGACCTCAGAGATCATCAAGTCCAACCTTTGATCCACTACCGCTGCGGTTTCCAGACCATGGCACTGAGTGCCACATCCAGTCTCTTTTTAAATATCTCCAGGGACGGAGAATCCACTACTTCCCTGGGCAGCCCATTCCAATGCCTGATCACCCTCTTGGTGAAGAAATTCTTTCTAATATCCAACCTGAACTTCCCCCAGCACAACTTAAGACCATGCCCTCTTGTCTTGCTGAGAGGTACCTGGGAAAAGAGACCAACCCCCCCTGGCTACACCCTCCTTTCAGGGAGCTGTAGAGAGTTGTAGAGAATGAATTGCAATAGATCTCACTGCTGGAGGAACGTGTCATGGTACATTCATTCTCTTGCTTATCACCTAGATGAAATGGGGAGAGGAGAGGAGAGAGATCTCTTTAGTTTGGTGTCTGAATATTCTGTGTTTATGATCTGCCCCACTGTTTGATATTGGTGAATGGTAAATCTCTTTCTGTTTGTTCAGAGCTCAATGCACACATCCGTTGTGTACACCACTCAATACACTCATTAGTTCTGTACACAACTCAGCAGCTTCTGTGCTTTAGATCATGAAGGCCAAACAAGGCAGTTTTGCAATGAGTATGATACATCAATAAATACTGAGATGACCAGGAAGGTAGCAGTAATTGAGACCTGATACAATAAGACGGATGTGATAAAAATTATTTCATAATTGTAAGAAAATAAAGTTTCCATGTATGAAATAAAAAATAATGAATACTTCTGCTTGAAGAAAGCAGAGATTTGGGAAGTATTACAAAGTATATGTTGTGCAGTATAAGACACAGTAAACAGTACTGAGACGAGGTCACAAATTTAAAAAAAAAAAAAAAAAAAATTCCTTGAGCTGCAATGTTAAGATTAAAAAAAAAAAACATACGTAGAGTTCCATGAGACACATAAGGGTAACCACTACTAAGAAAGACAAATCACCATTCTATGTGAAGGCATGCTAAGAGGAATAAAAATGATCAGCAAAGGACAGGGGGATGGATGCAAGGAGGGAGCTCAAAATGGAATAAGTTTATAATGTTCCAATTACTTGAAACAGTGATGACAGTGAATATATCACATGTTGATATGATGTACAGTAATATTTCCTAACTTTAAAATTTAGAAAATAGTGTCAGCTTCCTAAACTGATTGAAAGAGTCTGAAATTATCAGCAATCCTGCCTCCTTGACAAAGGAAAAAAAAGATACAAAATGCCCATATTATAGCAAAATGCAACACAAGAAAGTGAATCATATTAAATGTTTAAGACTGATTCACTAGTTCTATAACCATGGATTATGAAAATAAGAATTGGAGTTGTTCAGAATCAGCATAATTTTCAGCTATTTGAAGTGTTTATATCAAATTAAGAAATTTAGGTTTTGAATGTCCCATTTTACTATGAACTTCAGTTGGATGTTTACAGCTAGGAACATAGCCAGTCTATCCAGATGCAGCTTTTATAAGAAGTGATGGAAATATATTTTGTAATTTCTTTGAAGATACATCAGCTGGTGTGAATATATTACAGCTACCATAATATTGATAAGAATAATTTATTGTCTACATAGCAAGGCAATTTAGAAAATTCCTTACCTAGGGCATAAGGCAAAAGGCACAAAATTGAGAAGTTATTTCTTTCAGAGCAGAAAATGTAAGACCAGAAGTAAGGTCTGTGGCCTAAGAATGGCCACCAATTTTATGGGCACCAAGATCAGATAGACCCTACCTCTTAAAGGCTTGCACAACTTTTTTCAAGTTATCTCAAACTTTCTGATCCTAGTTCAATGCTTTTGTGATTTAAATCTCTGACAAATATAGGCTGAATCCATATTCTTCAGCCTTCTTACCCCTCTATACTGAAAGACTACTTGCGTAAAAGTAAAATCCTATATTGATATGAGTTCAAGTGGAAAAGACTCCAAGCAATTTCAGTAGAATAAAAATATTTTTCTTTTATTCTTTGCAAGGCAAGGGCTACTGCTAATGGAAAGCATAGTTGATCCAGAAGCTGCTCTGGCAATGTTCCTAACATAATCATTACCAGGAACTGCTACAAGTGCCTCAGCTTCAAAAGAATTAGGTGTCCATAAAATCCAGACATTCAGTTCATTCTTATTGGTGTCCACTTAGAGAAGCTTAGGGTGAAATACACTCAGAGCAGTAATGGTTTTGATTTACTATGGTAAGTGAACATGTTTTAAAGAATGCTGTTAGAATAAGATAAATGAAAATTCTTGGAATAAAACTATAAATAAGATTGGAATTTTAGTATTATACAGTCAAAGAAGTCCATTAAATTTTGTCTCCAAGAATGTGAATCAGAAGCCTCTGACGCAGGTACAGAAAAAAAAATGAAGAGCAAACCTAAATAAATTATTGGTTCATTACAGTTTATTTTGGAAAAGTTGTTTTACAATAATTCTGATTTGTAGATACGTTATTTAAAGAACTCCATAAAACCTGTATGTCCTCAGGATCTTGGGAAATTAAAAAAAAATTATTCAAAGAATGAAACATTTTAGAACTTTGATGTGCTAAAAAATCAAGAGGACTTTGGCTCATATTAACTGCTTCAGACAGAGAGTTTTGGATAGAGCATCTGTGATAGTCAAGACTTAAAATGTTAACAAGGCACAAGATATACTGGCAATGGAAAATAAATTATGAGAGAATTTTGACTGGAATAGGGGTATGCCAGGACAAACTTTAAAAGCACTCTTGAAAAGCTATGCAATAGCAACACTGTCAGTGAGGAAATTGGTCAGGAAATAGGGTAAATTTCATCTGCTTTTGGTATGTAAGTGTTCATTTGAGGATATTCTCAGAGGCAGTAGAAAGAAATGGACACTGTCAGGCATGAGTTATACAACCTCTTTAAAATGTTTGCTTTAGTATGAGATTAATTGGCTTCTAAATACATCTTGCTAATGAAGGAATGTGCAAATTAATCTTTCATAAAGTATTTGTGAAAAGAGTAGTATAAGAACATTCCCTTAAGAATCCATAAGTAGGATACTTCTAAATATTAATAATAATTGTGCTGTAGTATCTCAGGAAAGTGGTTGGCATTACTAAACCTATCCTAAACACTGAGTAGTCCTATACGAGCTTCTTAAAAGGAGCTACTTGTTCAGGATGGGAGTCCTGTTGGGGGAGAAAGAAGAGGAAATTTTCCTTAGGTACAGGAATAAGAATTCTAAATCTAAAGGTCTACCTCAGGGAAGCAAAACTTATCTGACAAAAATTGACACACTAAGAAAGAAATATTTTCATTAGATTGAGGTTGTGAAGGTATTATTCCCTGAGCGCAGAACCAAAACAAGTATAATGTTCAATACTGTGGAAAAAGAAGTTATTTCCAGAGTACTGTATAATAACAGTATTGCAGTTAAGACAGCTTGTGATGTAGTATTTTGGTAAGCACTTTAAATTTGCAGAAGCTACTAATATTTGAAAGATTCATACACACATAAGTATTTTAATTAATCAGTTTCAGTCAAAATTGAATTTGAAAATAATGAGTTTAAATCAGAAACTGGAAACTCTCCCCAACAAAATAGCAACTGCAAAAGAAATCTTAGCATTGATATTTACCTACAAATATAAGAAAACCATATAATCATGCCAGTAATAATGCAGAAGAAGCAGAAATATACTCATGAGCTCTTTTTATATTTAGAAAAAGTCAAGATGGTACAGTCATATCAAATTATGATGATGAAATACCTCCCACTCCCACAGTAACTCTGAAGGTTGTTAAGCTGCAACTACTAAATCTAGATATTTTTAAATCAGTCTTGTATTCAATAATTTTTAAAGGGCTGGCTGGAGAGCTCTCTAGACAATTGACATTGATTTTTCAATAAGTCTTGGAACACTAGGGAAGCTCCAGAGGACTGGAAGAAAGCTAATGGGTCAATACTTCAAAAAGGCATGCAGGATGAGCCCTATAATTATATGTCCATAACCTAATTTTGATCCCAGGAATACATTGGAACATTTCATGCAAGGCTCAAAAAATAAAGTATTCAAAACCAGCAACACAGAAAATGTAAATCAATACTGACTCACTGAAAACAGAAGTCACCAAATTTCTAGTTTCTTGTCATATGACATGACTGATATATGTCACAAATCTGATGTAATTCTTAGCTGTGCATAGGTATTCTACTTCATATGATAAGACATTTTAGAAATGAAGGACTGGAAGGAACTTCCTGTGCTGCTGAAATCATTCATCAACTGATTTTTCATTTATGAATTCCAGAAACAAGGGAAGAGTCATCTTAAAGATGACTAAAGATTTTTGCACTTTTCTCTGAGAATGTCAACCTTCAATAACACTCAATCTATTTAATTTCTTCCCGTAAAGCACTTTGGTTTTATAATTACTTGTACCTTTTTTAAATTTTGCTCTGAATGTTCTCCTGTGGATTTCATGGGTTTTGAATTGGTATTTCTCTTGTTTTTCAATCAGTTTACATACAGTGGGTTCCCATGTAATCACTAGGACAGTTTTCTTTGATGATGAGCTATTTTTTCACTGTCTGTGGGATTTCTGAGTACTCTCAATTTACTGGTTATTTTTTGTGTGTGATATTTAAAGAGCTTTCCTACAAGTTACTTCAGTACAAGTACTTAAGTAGTCCCTTAGGAAACAACATGAAAAAAATTGACAAATTAATGTCAACACAATTTAACTTAAAAAGGTAATTGATTACTGAAATAATTTTTGCAACTTAATAGAATTTTTGTCTCTAATGACTTTAAAATATCAGGTTAGGATTTTGGGGAGGTTTGTTTAGAAATGACACTCATAAATTCCAGTGTTACTTTTTTGTCTGTGAGCAATTTTTGATCAACATGGGTCAAGATAGACAAAACAACCCTTCTCAACAGAATTATGCTGAGCACAGTTGATTATTTACTTGTGCTTGGTCCAATACATATAATGCTTGTGTCATTCAGGGAAACTTGCAGATAATTACTGATGATGAAAGTCAAATAATTCAGCATTGATCTGTTTGTAATCTTGCTAGAGTGCAACCCTCTTACCTTGTATTACTGGTGGTATTCTAAACTGATTACCAGCTGATATTAACAGCACATCAAGTATTTTTTTATATTCATAAACATACAGGAATTTGATGTTCTTGTGGGGGTTTTTTTGTAAGTGTAGAGGCAACCAGGTGAACACAATCAGGTGTTGCCAGTGAGGAGGAGGAAGGCGTGAGCTCCTGTTAATCCCCCCTGTGCCCAATTAGGGCTGGCCCCAACTGCGCATGAGCAGAACTGGGGGACCAATAAAAGGTGGGCTCGAGAAGAGAGGGGAGGTCACTCCTGATCAGCCTGAGGAAGAGGATAGCCGACTCCAGAGCGTTAGCACCGAGATAGACTAACTGATTCTAAGGGCAACTTTTGGAGCACTGTTCTTGCACCTTGGCAAGAACACCTACTGGACGTCAAAACACTGCGGTCCAGGAAAGGATTGTCTGCAACAATTAAGTACTGTCAAGAGAGACTAACAAGCAGAAGCAAAGTAGTACTTCCCTTTGACTTGTGAAACACCAATCTGTTGATACATTTTATATTTGCCACGGCATATACTTATCACTTTAGTTCACAGACTTGCTCTGGACAGAAAACTCTTAAGACCCAGTCTGCTTGAGAATAGTGGAATACATCCTGTCACCGGAAGAAGCACAACTGGCAACCTAAGATTTTGTATACGTAGTTATCTTTACTCTTATGCTGTCTTACAGAACCTATTGATCTATTAAAGGCTTCCACTGTGCTGTCCTCTACTTTTTCTAATGTACAGAGAAATTTCCTGTGTTGCCAATGTTGCTGTGACCTTCTTAAAAACAGATACACAAGGTTCAGTTCATTAGGATCTTGAGGATCCTTATCCTTTATTATTAGAATTCAACACTGCTAGAAGGAATCATATGTGGGAATAGAAAATATTATCTAAATATACAACCAGACAGCTATAGAAGCCATGAGAAATGGGTCAATTCCATGTCCATATTCTGATCTTGGATGTGTCTTTGTCTTTGCTAATGTACAGTTACTCCTCACAAAATATTGATTTCCAAACAGATTGGTGATGTATTTCATGCACAGAGAAACAATGATGCTGTTAATTCAGTTGGACTGTCTCAGCTACTGATGGGAAAATTCCATATTGGATGGGGCTTAGAGCAACCTGGTCTAGTGGAAAGTGTCCCTGCTCATGGCAGGTGGTTTGGAACCAGATGATCGTTAAGGTCCCTTCCAACACAAACCAGTAAATAATTCTATCAATTTGATTGTTAAAGATGGCAAAAAATGGGATAATGCTTTTGGCAGTAAATACAAATATTGTTGTTGCTAATGTAATTATTTTAAGGGGAAAGTTAATTATTCTTTTCATGCTGCCTTCTTGGATAATTAAGTAGGCCATGTTCCCAACCCTTCAGGGGGCATTTTTCTGTTTTAATGGACCATAAGTAAACTGATTTGACAGTCAACTAACTTGTATATGAAAACTACTACATGTAAAGTTGACCAGACCAAAGTAATCCTAAGTATAGTCATTCTCATGAACACAGAGTCTCTTCTGTACAGACTGAAATAGTGTACAGAAATCCACAAAATGATTCATCACCTTGTTTAGTCCCAGCCTGTGATATGGATAGAGTTCCAAGGAGATGATGGCAACTGAATTTTATTTTTTTTAGAAAGAATTAAGTTGCTTACCCAGTGATATCTAATCCCATTTGAAACCTTTTCGTTTACTTTTATGCATATTTGTGCAGGGACAGCAGATGTGGCACAGGATTTACAGGATATCTGAGACCTCTGCAGTCTTTTAGTGGCAGCTGAAGGCCAAGTGGGATTTCCCACAGTGCCTCAACTACATTAGAAGCTGATCTTCTGTCCAGTGAATGCCCCAGCACAGTTTGGGCATGCAAATAGTTTTGTGTGGCCCAGGGACTGAAAAATCATCCTTAAGTCAGCTGACCCCAGATGTACTTCTTGTGCCATGTGAGGTCTCCTGGTTAGACATGCTGCTCTTAGACATGACACGGGCCAGGGAGAGACCTGTAAAATGCTGAATTAGTAGGTGGAGGCTTTGGCAGATATCCTAAAAGATTTCATATGATAGTGACCATTTGGGCCCACAGGAGTCTACAGATACCCACATACACCATCTATGCTTAGGTATCTTCAGACTAATCTAGAACAGACATCAACTACCAAGTACATCTGACTGTCTTACAAGGATTGTAAAACAGCAGCATGAGTATAGCATATAAAGAACCATTAAGACCTGAGAATTCCCCAACAGCAGGATCCAAATTCACTTGTCCTTAAAGGGGATTATTTTGTTCAGCTCCTGTAAAAACTGAATATTTGAATATGTGAATTTCATATAGGAAGTCAGTAAAGCCTTTTAGGGATATCTAATACTCTGATGAGTCTCTGAGATTTTACAGCCCTTTACAATTAGACTCTCAAATATAAAATTTCTTTGTTGGTAATAGCCTGACTCACTGTAATAATCTCTTTAAGTCAGACACACAAGTTAGTCATCCACAGAAAAATCTGAATAACAACAAGATTAGTATTTATTGGTTTAGTTAATTTGTTAAAAAAATAATAATTGTGGGACTTGGTAATGAAATACAGTAAAATTACTTAAAATAAAGATGATTTGCTGACCAAATAACCAGAGAAGCAGAAGCATCAGAGAAGTTATTTATCTGAATTAAGGTAGTAAACAAAATAGTTTGAGCATGTCTTCCTTAGGGAAACAGACTGAGAACAGAATTTTTACTAAAAAGAAAGATACATTTTGCTTTATGAATATTTTAGAGAACTGCAGCAAGTGTTTCAAAGAAGATATATGAAAGGACAAATTGTATGTTTTGAAAGTAGTATTGTGTTATTTAGTTACAAGTATCATACTGTGTTTTATTACTAGATGCAATGTCATGCAACTCACTATACAGTACTATTTTTAAATTTTAGTTTAGACTTCTGCCCTGTCATTCTATTATTATTACATTTTATGCCAATTATTTATATATAATATAGAAATAATAATAATATAGTAAGATAAAAACATTAACACATTATACAACAATAGTAACAATGAAACTCAGGTCTGTCCTTGTTTGAGGGAAGAAATAGGAAGAAAAAATTACTCAAGTCTGAAAAGAACAATATTCCAAGGGTGTTTTCTACTGCAGGGCACTCAGGTAATAGTGTTTCCTCTGACATCTTGTTTCTCCTTAATCATATTGAGTGATGAATTAGAATAAAAACTTGAAATATCTGCTCAAAGAATAATCAATTTTTAAATTTGCTGTAAAAGTTTATTATGACATATTGCATTATCACTGTTAAAAAGTGTGAAATGTTTATATAGTTAGAATATGTATATTTATATGAAATTATATATAATCCATACATAATAATAACATATCACATACATATGTAATAAATAATATACATAATATATAATACAACATTATCTATAATATATAATTAATAAATAATATATAATTAGTATATAATTATGTGTTATATATTTTATAGTAATATGTATAATATGTATAATGGCAGGTGAAACTGCCATTTTGGAAAACAACAGGAAACCATTCCATCTAAAAACATTCACCTTCAAATAATGTTCAAGCCTCCTGGTTTAAGCCACCTGTAATATTATTCAAAAGCAATGACTAGGCTGAGAGAATTGAGATAATTTATCTTTTTAGTTTCCAGTGATCTTGATAATTAAAAATATTTTCGTGTCTTAGCTGATCTTCAGGCATTTGAGAGCATTTAATGTTTACAAAATTTTGTTTGCAAAACACTCCACACTAATTCTGCTTGGGCATTTTAAAAATTAACTTATTTTTCTGATATTGAAATGGAATCACCAAATATACAGATTCAAGACACCATGGCAAGGGACATTTTTAAAATATCTTTGAAATAAAAAAAATTACTAGTTTGATGTCTACCTATGTTCTTTAAAAACATTTTAGAAGTCTTCTAAAAGCTTTCTTTAAATACAGAAATAATAAATTTAAAAATACAGAAAATGTACACAAGACTACTTTATTATCATGGTCATCAGTATCTCTGGTCTTTTTCCTTTCTTTTAATAAACCTTTATTTGAAGGTTGGTCTGTAAAAAGGTACCTGGAATGCTGGATAGGATTTACCAAACTACAATTCATACATGCAGGCACATCCCCAAATATACTGTGTGAGTATGCCTATTAGTTCTTTAAATTATATAACTTTATTGTAACTAACACATGAAACAAAAAAAAAGCTGATATGCTCAAAGCTTTTGCAGGGTAAGGAGTACCGGGTAGGCAAAGAGAGACCAACATGTGGGAACAATGTGATCATGTGGCTCAGTGTAGGCTGCTCTCTTTTCTTTCAAAGAAACTCTTTACAGAGTGAGAGTATCATCTGCCCACCAATAATAAGCTACTGTTGTTAGGTAGTATTTTTATGTATTAAATAGTAATATATGTGGCTATAAAATTAGGACATCTACAAGATGGAGAACTCTGGATGGCTCTTAGGCTTTCGTGTACAAGATGACATTATTGATACTGTCATTTGCAGTTTTTGTGCTCACACTGGAGCAGCATGCGCCAACTACTACAAAGCAGCTGCTTTGTGGGAACCACTCATTATGAGAAAAATGCTGATAAACACCTGTAAACATGTTTGGGAAAGGAGCCAGAGGAAGGTGGGGGGTAAATCTTCACTGAAGCTGTTAAAACATGATGAGGAATTATACACTTGGAAGTGGAACATGTGAATTACTATTGTTTGTAAATCTCAGGTCTGAAGTAACGTGAGCTCAAGAGCAGAGAATAGCACAGAGAATCTGTGCCAGTCAGAAACATCTGTTGTTAAGTATGTTTGAAAGCCTGATTACTGCTCAGATGTGTTTATCTGAGAATATTGTGACTTATTTCTATTTATGGTTAATGCTAAATATTAGGCCAGCCAAATCCTTTACTTAAAGCTGCTAAGGTGCTAGTACTAGATGATTTACACTTAGCTTCCTAGGAATCCACCCCGTCACTTTAATGTCAAGGTCCCTGCTTACAGTTCCTACTAGAACAGACTCTTTACAAGCAAGGAGAATCCTTTATTTAATGTTTACTTACTCAGTTCCTCCCCCTTTTTATTTTTATCCTGAGCTTTGACACAGCAGATTTTACAGTCAATAAGTGTTTTTAGCAAGACAGACATGTAGTAACTGAGCTTCATAAGGGTTTTTATTTTACTTTGCTCATCCATAAAATGCTAAAATAGATGTTCTTATTTCATAATCATAAATAAAAGTAAGGCACTAAACTAACCTACATTAAGACTGTTAAGAATTTTTTTTTCATATTTTTTTCCTTTCAACTTTTAACTCTTCCTGTGCCTTGTATCATCACTACAAGTATGTGAAGTCATATAGTCTGACTTTCAAATTAAAGCAAGGTCTGAAGAAGATAAAAATTAATATTATATCTTTAAATAATTTCTCCCAGAGCTGTTCCTAAAATAAATTATCTTGTTCATCAACTGTTAATTTAGGTTGCATCTAATTTTATCATCTAGCTACAACCTTCCAATACAGGCATTTATATATCTGCGAGTGTGCTGACTTGTACACAATTTTCATAGAAAACTAACGGAAAAAAGTGCCTTTGGAAGCCTCCAGAGGAATATGATCTCCAGTAAGCTAAAGTAGTTATGTAGACTCCAGAGGAAGATTTTCAAAGGTGCCTCTCTGTTCATGGAAAGAGTATGGTGGTGATGCAGGGGGAAATGTTTATGAAGTAACCTAAAAGGTACATACAAGCTCAGGGACAAAGCCAAATGAACCAGACGATCCTTGGTCCCCAGAATGCTTCTCCATATCTCAGCTCATTTACAAGTTCTGCTATAACATCTGCCAAACATAGTATAACAGAATGTGACCAATCAGTTTCTCAAAGTATTGATCATTTGCAGAAGGCAGATGGTCTATACATTTCTGGATGATTACGTTATTACGTTAATTCTGGTTCTTCCTTACTACAGTATTTAACCCTGTTCTTTAGAGAATAACCCAACCATATACAAAGAGTCTTCTCAAGCAAAATGGAGAACTTAATCTTTTTTAGTACATAATAATGTGGAGTGGTATAAGTAAACCTGCAGTCTTATTAACTATCAAGAACTATAAAGACAAGAGAAACATTTATCCTCATAAGTTTTTCTGTAAAGAATTTTCATTTATACCTTTATTTAGAGAAAAAAAAAACAAACAAAAAATAGTTTTCAATATTTCTGGTGTAGTTTTGGTTTTAGTTTTCTGCCACTGATATCACTTACCTGAATGTCTCAATCATGCGTGACATCATACTGTCAAGTACTCAGTGAAGCAACAGGCCTCTAATGCATATGAAAGAGCAATTAATAGGTCACTAAACTTGTGCAGTAGAATGTGATGACCTCTACATCACAGACCACCACAGGTTTCCTCTAATCCTGCCAAAAGATATCTTTCCCAGCTTCTGTCAAGAGACCTGACCCAAGACAGGCCATGGTTCCTCAACTGTGCCCCTAGTTTCTCATCTTGTACTTTAAGTGATATTAAAAAGAGATTTACAAAACAAAACTTGTAAGCTTTTACCAAAACATGGAGACAGAGAGTTTTACTGACATCAGTTAATTAATTTCCTTTACTAAACACAGTTTACTAGAATATGTACGTACCTATTTGAACACAAGGCTTTCCATCCTGTTGCCTACTGACTACTTGATAACTTTTCACAGAAAGAAAGAGCCATGTGACATAGGTAATCAGAGTGAGTTTTGTGAAGAAGAACAGCTAGTGACTTGTTTCTTGATAGTTTAAGGGGCTGGTTTACTATTTCATGAAATCTACCTAAGCCAATAGAATTTAAATCTCTTCTAGCCTTTCATAATGTCATCATCTAATAAGGTGATCTCAGGAGTCATCTATTTATCCCTTTCTCTTTTTTTTTCTGCATTACACTAGATTCAGAGATGCAAGATTTTTTTGAGTTCTTTTGTTTGGCTGGTTTAGTTTGTTTTCTGTTTGGTTGGTTTTGTAGGTTATTTTTCCACAAATGTAGATATGCAGTTCACATCCTAAAGAATATAAAGTAGGAAGTTTATTCAACAGAAAGCCATTTCTAAGATGTATTAAAAAAAAATAATCACAACTGAAGAGAACTGGATAGCTGATTAGCTTTTGTTGGTTTTCACGAGTGCTCTACATTTGCTTTTTCCTGAGTAAGTAATAAAAATGAGAGTCCAGGCTAGCATCCCTGGTGCATGAAGATCTTGGTTGTTTGACATGCACAATAGAAACTGAAATATTCTGTCCTATTGTGTCTGAGCATCCTTTCTCATCAAAGAAGTCAAAACTACCTACTTGATAAGAAGGTAATATTTCAACAGTAGCCTGGATACAGTGCAACTACGATAGACAGTATAAAATAGGTGATATACATGAATTTTCTCCCATCTACATCTCTTGGAATGCAGACAGAATCCCATTATCTATACAACATCTCAAGAGGCATGTGCCAGGATAAATTCAATTAACTTTTATGTTCTCAGAAAAAAACCATGGCAGCCATTACACATAAAAACATGTAGATAAGTGAAAAAGCACAGGTGATAATTCTGTAAAGTGGAAAAGAATGAATCATCTTTTGACTACTATTGAGCTGTTAAGTAGCTGTAAAGCCAATTTCTGCCTTCCTTCAAATGAGTGTCTCATATTACTAGACCTAATAATCAGGGCCAACGAGGTTTTACGTGAGCAAATTCAGAGTACTGAGTACTTTAGACAACACTAAATAATTTTCTGCGTATAAGCTGAGACCACAATGCACAATATGTATGAGTACTTTAGAATGACTGATGTTTTTTAAAATCATTGTTTTCAAATGAACCTTCAAGAGAATAAGGCCTATACGTTACTACTACAGCTGAGCATAATTCCATCAGCTTTTGCAATAATATCAGCTACCTGATTCTGCAGTTTTAGAAAAAGAACCATTCCTCTTAAATCTTCTACCAATACATACTCACACAAAATATTGATCCCCTGGCTGAACAGCACCCTGCAGGCCTAGAGCAATTTCTCTGAATGGATGGTTAAGAATGGAGAAAGCTGCTGAAAAGTATCTGCAACTTACACTACAGAGCAGAAATTTAAGATAGTTACAGCTCTTACACACACAGTAAGATTTGAAGAAGTGTGGCAAACTCAGCATTGTTAAAAATTGTATCCATCCATTAAATACAGTACTGCCACTGCTGGTGACAGGCAACAACCTTTATACAAACCTCTCAGTTTTGGAACTGGAAGGACATTTCTTCTAACTTTTTTAGTGAGAACAGCAGTTGTCTAGTGAGCAGCTGGCTATCACCAAATTTATTTTACCTGTTTAACTTTTCATATTTTTGATGTCTGATGTCTGATTACATTTGGTGATGGTTTCCCTATACAAATGATTGTCACTTTACCTCAGATCTAATAAAATAAGGTGTGCAAGTATTGTGTATCAAGTCTTATTATGATCTTGTGATTAAAAGTCTGAGTTCAGTTATGGTGTAGATGAATACATTTGTACATTCTGTGATGTCAAGATCTCTCATTTGCTTACAATAAATTATATATTCCTGAGAAATGCATATAATCAAATTTTTTTTATCTTTTCAGTTTCATTAAATCAATCCTTGGGGATTTTTTGCCACTGATTTTTAATTAAGCTGTTAAGAGGTGACGAAGAAAAAGAAAGTCATCTGAGTTGATATGGTACATCAGCCAGCATTTCCATGATCCCTGATCTGTCCTCCTGAAAACTGTATTATATGTATTATTGCCTATGGAAATAAACATGTAATGTCTGAGCTTTATAGCAAATAGTTCCAACATATTTAATTAGTATATCTTAGCTAAGTTTAAGTTAGAGAAATATTAGATTTTTCCACCATTTGACTTACTCTGTTCCGGTAGAATTCCAGTGGTTTTGTTACTTTTAAAAACGGAATTTGGAATGTTATTAACTTTTTAATGGATGCTATCTGCTGCCTTCTTTTTCCTTTTGTCCTACATTTTAAAGCACTATTTTGTAACACACATTTCCAGAGTATTCCACAAACCTCTAGCAAAAATGAAAATAAATATTTTTTCCTGTCCAATTATGCCTGTTACATACAAATGCTATAATAGAAATTAACAACCTGCCTATGTATGTTTTTGTGGACATGTATAAATTCTGTATAAACTTTTTGTAGAAAGACATTTATTTTATATGTATGTATATATACACATACATCTAATCAGACATACAAATAGAATTATAGAAATAAACAGTATGCAGGACAAAAGCATACAGATGTGTTCTGTCATACAGATGTGTGCATGGAGTCTGACATATAACCTCTCTCCTTATAAAATTACAATTTTCTTAATAGTAATAGGATCTGAATACCTGTAGGGAATTTCCTTAAGAGAAAACAGTATCAATGAAAATACATAAAAGTTACAAAGATCATGTTTTTCCTACAAACGCCTGGTCTTTCAGAGAGCTACTGCTTGGTGTGAGTTTATGCAGACTAACTTTTAAAACTTAAGTTGTTTAGAAAATGTTATTAAAATTAGCAAATGAAGGCATCTTAATGCTGGAAAATTATGTTTTCCACTCTCTGTAAAGTTAGTGCCATTCAGAAACACTCGTATTTTATCACCTATGGGAATTTAATCTGTTTGAAGATCATAGGAAGCACAGAGGTATTTTTATTTACCCACAAATACTAACCGAACACCCAAGAATTGTTCGGAATAAGGGAATACTTTGCTTACATAATGATGGAGCTATTGGTAACCTTCATCTTGTTCAGCCATCCCTTAACATCAAAAAACCTGACAGAGGCCTGCTTCATGCACTGCTCAGTTCACACTGATCAATACCGAAATAAGACAAGTCTTCCATAACAATTGGCAACAACTTATTTCAAAAAGCAAGTATCTGCAAAAATCCATTTTCCTTCATTCACATCTGCAGTAGAAATTATATTAGCTGTTAGAAGGCACCTGAAAAAGAAGAAAATCCATAGTTAAAATTCTGTTCTAATTATATACATTTATTGGTATCAGGCATTGCCTTCTGTGCTACAAATTAAAGCAGCTCTTCAGTGGTTTTCTTTTTTCCACTGAGGCTGAAGAAACCATGAAAATAAAGACATTAGCTTCCTAATTTTTTTTCCTCTTCACCTTTAGCTAGAATGGGTACCATATGTATGGTTTTTTCCTCCACAACACAGTTGGTAACATTTTTACATTCTATAAATAAAAAGTTCTGAGCATAAAATTTGCTGTTTATGTCATGCTTATGCATAGCTCTTCTAATATTTAACTATGTTTAAACATTCTGACATAGAGCAACAGCTCTAACCGTGTTCAGGTCTTGTGATTTATAGACCAAAATGCATGCATGGATGCTCTGCATCTTAACTTGTCACTCGATTCTCTACTATTGGTAACTTATTAATCAAAAGTAAAATAACCAGTATGACACACCTGAAGCCAGGATTTGAAGTGGAACATATCAGCTTTGTTCTTGGAAAGCAGTTCTTACAATTCTCAGCTGAAACTTTTGCACTGAACTACTTAAAACATAATTTGCTTAAAACCAAGCCAAAGTGTTTGTTTCTTTGATAGCCTTACTCATAAGACAGTTTTACTAACTGTAGAATGTTAAATGTCCATATCTGTATAGGTGGAAAGGTGTATCTATATAGGTGTATGATGCTAATTATCCTCATAAACTTATGAAACTTGTGTCTGAAGTTTTTCTGTGTGTCTAGGTGGTGTGAATTTTCTATGTTCTTCTTGTTCCACTAGTAATTGTTTCCTTGGTTGTGATTCTAAGAAACTCCTTCTATCAAACTGCTCAGTCGACACAGCTTTATACAGTATGTCACAGGGGAATAAATTAAACTGAAGAATATAAAGTGCATTTTGAAAGTTGTTGCTTGAGATCCAGGCCAGTATGCCTGTTGTGGCTGTCATTTGCTTTCAGTCTGCTAGTTGAAGACATTTGTTCTGTGCTTTGAAACTTGGATTTTTCACTGTACTGTATGCCCCTACCAGCAGTGACTGCATTCTCCCGTTCTGCTCATTAAAAAACTTTTATTCCTGAAGTTCACAAACCTTTTCACACTATGTTCACTTCCAATCTCACCTGGAAGGAAACTCTTTCAATTGTGGTGCTTCATTTGTATTTTTGATGGAATGATTCAACAAAAATCTTTCACTCTGAATCTACCTGTTACTGAACCAAAAATTTTTCTCCTTAAAACATATGAATCAGAATTCAATTAAAGACAGTTTTTAAGTGAATCATCCTGTGATAATAAAAAATTTCCCAGTCTATGCAATATAAAAAGACACAGATTAGGTTAAAAATGTTTTCTTAAATAAAAGCACAGAATTGTCAGTCAGAAGGGACCTCTAAAGATCATTAGTCCAACTCTCCCACTAATGCAGGATCACCTAGAACTTCTAACTCAGGACTGCCTCAAGGCAGGTTTTGAATATCTCTAGAGAAAGAGACTCCACAACCAACCTGGGCAGCCTGTTCCAATGCCTTGTCAACCTCACAGTAAAGAAATTTTTTCTTATGTTTAGATGGAACATCCTATGTTCCAGATTAAACCCATTTCCCCTTGTCCTGTCGTTGTGAACTACTGAGAAGACTTCCTCCTTGCACCCACCCTTTAGATACCTGTAGACATTAACAAGGTCTTCCCTCAGCCTTCTCTTCTGCAAGATAAAACAGTCCCAACTCTCCCAGCCTCTCCCTAGACATGCTCCAATCCACCATCTTTGTTGCCCTCTGCTGGACTCTCTGCAGTAGTTCCCTGTCTCTCTTGAACTGGGGAGCTCCTCACCAGGGCATAGTAGAGAGGGAGAATAACCTTCCTCAACCTACTGGCCACACTTTTCTTTATACAACCCAGGATTCCATTGCTGGCTCATGGATAATTTACTGTCTACCAGGACTCCCAGATCCTTCTCCCCAGAACTGCTTTTCAGCAGGTCCACCGCTAACCTTGCCCTTGTTGAACCTCATTAGGTTCTTCTCTGCCCAGCTCTTCAGCCTGTCTAGGTCATGCTGAATGGCAGCACAGCCCTCCCAACTTTTTATCCATCAATGAACTTGCTAAGGATAGACTCTGACTCCTTGTCCAGGTCATTGCTGAATATGTTGAACAAGACTGGACCGAGTATCAACCCCTGGGGGACACCACTGGTTACAGGCCTCCAACTCGACCCTGCTCCATTGATCACAACCCTCTGAGTTCTGTCACACAGCCAGCTCATCTAGCCCACACTTGCTGAGTTTACTAATGAAGATGTTATGGGAACAGCATCAAAAAACCTTGCTGAAGTCACGGTAGATGACATCCACTGGTTTCCCCTCATCTAGCCAGCCAGTAGTGGCATCATAAATAATTGAACACATTCCACTCTTAATATCATAGTCTGTTCTAAGACATAAACAGGAGTGTAAGATACCTCCAAGCATGTGAGATAGTTTAAGGGATGTACTCATCATCTTTTAAGTCTGCCTTGTTGGAATGAGAAATCAGCTGAAATCATTCAAATGAAGAATCTCATTACATGATTTTCTGAACAGAAAGGTAAAAAAATACACATTTAAAAAATATGACCAGGCTGATAGAAAAAGTAAGGGATATCTTGGCTCTTGAAATGTAGGCAGGAATGTAAATTGACCCATTTTTTTCTGAGCTAGATGAGTGTTGTATTGCTACAGATAGGTCTAAATGTTTGGTGGTGTGGTTTGAGCCCAGCTGATACCAAAGGACCACGTGGCTGCTCACTCCCCCACCCCCATTATGGGATGGTAAGAAGGAAATCCATCCACAAGCTTGTGGGTCAGAAGGACTGAGATTTTCATTCACTGATTACGGTCTTGGGCAAAGCAGACTCACATTGGGGAGAAGGTCAATTTAATTTATCATTAATCAGATCAAAATAGGGCAAAGAGAAAACACAAACTATATATAACTTTTTCCCCTACCCTTCCCTTCCTGAGCCCAGAGTAATTTGTTCTCCGTATCTCTACCTCCTCCCCTGCAGCAGCACAGGGGAACAGGGAGTGGGGGTTACAGTCCGTACATCACAGGTTGTTTTCAGCTGCACCTTTCTCCTCAGGGAGAAGGATTCCTCACGGTCTTCCCCTACTCCAACATGGGGTCCCTCCCATGGGCGAAAGTCCTTCACGAACCCCTCCAACATGAGTCCTTCCCACAAGGCACAGTTCCTCAGGACCAAACTGCTCCAGTAAGGGCGGCCCACAGAGCCACCGAATACTTCAGGAACAGTCCCCTCCAAGGCTGCAGGTCCACAACATCTGCTCCGTGATCTTCCAGAGGCTTCAAGTCCACAACTGCTCCAACGAGATCCTTCAGGGGCGACAGGTCCCCAGCAACTGCTCTGCCGTCCTCTTTCAGGGTCTGTTCCATCTTCATTCTCCTTGGGTCGCAGGGGACAGGCTGCTGTCTCACTACAGGATGTAGAGAAAAATCTCTATTCAGGCACCTTCACCTTCTCCCTCCTCACCGACCTGGGTCTCCCTGCTCTGGCATTGCTCTCCTCAGCTGTTGCTCTCTCTCCGGGTGCTGATCTCTTCCTGTCCCTCTCCTCTGCCCTGCTCTAATCACTGGGTGTTTCCCCATCCTGAATATGTTAATTGCAGAGGCACAATCCACTGTTCACTGATGGCCTGAGGTGGGGTGGGACATTTTGGAGCCCAGAGAGCTATTCAGAAGCTGCTTATAGGAGCCACCCTGAGGGGCCCCTTCCCTGCTATCAGAAACTGAACTGCATCAACCCAGAACACAAGATATGATACAGAAAGTCTTATATGTGAAAGATGTGTCTAAAATAGCAATACAGTAATTTGGGGTTTTCTTTACTGAAAGAAAATCACAGCTAGTGAAATAGAAAGAAGTTGAAAAAGAAGCAAATTAGGTCAAAAGGGACAAATATTTGAAAATAAGGCTACTGCTGTAAGATAAACAAGATTAAAGTTGGAAAGCACACAGGATACCATTATTACAATATCATTAGGCTGGAAATGCTGATGGGGTTCTGTAGAGAGGTCAGCAAACACGAAGATATTGCACTGTAAGAAAAGCTGACTTGGAGGAAATATGAAACAAGTTGAATAAAAAGGGCCAAAATTCAATAATTCATGAAAAATCAAGAGTGGTAAAGGGAGAATCTATTTTGGTAGGTCAAATTAGGGGGGAGGGGGGGGAAAGCCATGTAAGCATAAAGAAATGCATGAAGTTAAAAAGAGCAGTGAAGGCAATGTGGTCAAACCAGGAGGTTGAAGTCCATGAGAGAGAAAGAAATCACAATTAATTTAAAGGAGTTTTCCAAGCTTTAATAATAGTGAAGGGAAAAAAAAAAGACAAAGCAAGAAGAAATTGTGAAAGTAAACTTAAGGATATTAGAAATACCAATTATTTTCTCCTTAATGGAAAAAAATATATAGTAGTGGAATTGTTTAATTTGTAACTGATTTGGATTTGGGTTTTTTTTTGGAGGGGATGAGGGGGACTGTGTTTTTTGGGCGAGGGGTTGTTTGGGGGTTTTTTGTTCTGTGGTTTCTTTAATTTGTCTTGGGAAAGGAAGAGATAATGAGTCACTCCTTATGGCAGATAACATACATGATGCTGAATTTAATCCCATGCTTCCCTTAGAAATATCCTGAATTTCTCACATTTTTATCAGAGAGCTAAGGATGAGCTAAAATACATAATTGGAGGAGAAAAATGAACAAGACTGAGTTTCAGACAATCAGTGTTAAAAAACTTTAGTGACACGTACATGGCTGACTCAGCCCCTCATCCTTCAATGTTGTTAATGTACACTCAATAAGGACTTGATTTGAGAACTCTAGAGATACTGAGATAAGACTGCAAAACAAAAGGGAAAAAAAAAGTAGTTATGTTTTTCTAAAGGCTGTCACAGAAGCTTATGGCACCTGACGAAAAAAGTGACTGTTGATTTCTGAAACGCACTTTTCATCTTATAGTTCTTACACCTGTAATTTTGCTGCTGCTTTGCATCCCAGAGGATGAATGCATCTATTCATTCTTATTGACTTTAAGATTTTTGTTGACAGTATATACCAATACTCATCAAAATGGAAGTTGCTGTATAAAAAAAATATTATTACTGTTACTGTTATTATTGTTACTTATTTCATAATAAAAGGGAGTTTAAAAGATAATATTAGAAGCAGATATTACAGAACTCTTGCAACTGATCCTAAAACATTTCAAGGTAGGTATTTCTTCAGGGGAAAAAAAAAAAAAAAGTAACAATTTTTCCATCCATCAACAGCTAAGAAAACCTACTGTTGATTATAGAGAGTATGGGTTTGTTTTCTGCATTGATATTTTGATTAGCAAGTGAAGAAAGACTATGGGTCATGTCCTTTATTGGCGTGGTTCATCCCTGCTGTGTGTAGGTAGCATTAATGTTTATTTAGATGAACCCAGTCTTATTTGCTATTCCAGATGGTATCATCTTGCCTGGTGACCCTGGCAGTAGTAAAAATGGAAAAGCCACTCAAGAGGCTACAGATACATCTCTCGACGTTTGGAAAGGTCATCCCGAAGACACCTTGGCTATGTGTATATGTATATATGCAAATGTAGTTAAACCTTCCCTACATTTTTGTGTGATTATTTCATTCTATAGCATCTTTTATGTCAACTCCAGCTGACTAATCGTGCATATGGCTACATTAATAATGAAAACGTCTATCAGAAAAGTAGATTCCTTATTGGTTATTGCTACCTTGTGGGCTAACAGAGACAGTAAGGAGGCATCCTGCCTTGCAGAGCAATGGGGTTCACAAGGAGTCCTTGTCATTACTTTGCTTCATAAAACACAGTATTTACTTATCACAGCTGTGTTAAATAGCATGATGCTGTATGCACTGTCTGTGCTCAGGCATGAGCAGCAGAAAGCTGCAGGGTGGCCTCTGTGAGGAAAGTCTGGGGCTCCCCCTTGCTGGACACAGAGCGTTCCAGCTGGCTCCAACTGAGCCACTTGCAGGAAACAGCCGTGCCTCAGACAAGAAAGTGGCACTTTTGGGAAACACATTTAAGAAAGGAGAGAAAGCATCATCAGAGGAGAGGGAAAGAAGGACCTCTCCTTCTAAAGAGTCTGTGCCTGAAAAAAAGGGACCCACCCCCCAACAACAGGAATTACTTTTCTCAAAGGTAACACTAGAAGTGGAAGTCCTTGTCAGTAGTGAACTCTCAGGGAAAGGTGGATCAAGGGGGCACATTTGTGTTTATAGCTTCCCAAACAACAGTTACATGTGCTGATGCCTGGCTTCTCAGGACACCTGACTGCTGATAGAAAATAGTGAATTAATTTATCTTTTTGCTTTTCTTTTATTGCTTATATAAGGTGGCATGCTCCTTTGGTCAGAGCAGGTCAACTGTCTCCAGTAGTGTTCCCTCAGCTTTTTGTCCGCCCCACGCTACTCACTGTGGTAATAAAAATAAGAAGCAGAAAAAACCTTGGCACTTTGGAAGCCCTTTTCAGCAGTAGACAACACATTGGTGCTTTCAATGCTATTTTGGTCATAAACTTAAAACATGGCATCATATGGGCCATCCAAGCCAGACCAAATACAGTTTCTTGTTGGTCAAAAGGACTAAGCAGATCAATGTAATGTTTTCCCCTGCACTGCAAGCAGCACCTAGCATGTTGTGTGTTTTTTTGAGCTTTAGAACATAAGGCAGCTTCCTTTCCTAACAGAGTACCGTCAATTCAGAGCTGAAGTTTCATTTACTGCTCTACAAGGTTCTTCCTTTTTCTCAGAGTGAAAAAAAGCCCAACCAAAACCAAACAAGCCAAACATAATCTGTGTATTAAAGCTCTCATTTAGCACAAGAAGGTGTGAGCATTTATTTTTGATTTTTCTTCTCTTCACAGGCTGCTCCACATCTTTAAGAAGCTTCACATAACATGACTCCACTTTGCATTTTACTTTTAATCGTCAACATTTTTTAAATCTACTTAAAGAAATACTGTGTAAAGTAAGAAATGATTGTCATATGTCGGAAAGAGCGCAAAGAAAATGGAGGCTGCAGAAAACACCAATGTGGTGGAAACACATCTCGATTTTATTAATAATCACACAGCGTTATATAGAACTCAGAGGCCACCCCTCTTTAGATAACAAATTCTTGCAGTTAGCTACATCTGCTTTTCCATTTTGTTATTCTTCTTTTCTGCTGCCAACTCCCTTATCTTTTGCACATAGCTGATCTCTTAGTAACCTTGCAGCTGGGCCTCAAGGCCCTTAGCTCACTCTGGCTAAAGCTAAACAGTCAGGATTGCTCACGTCCATTTTCTTCCAAAAACTCTCCAGCAGTCATATATCAAGGCTGAACCATTTTGGTGGCTTAGCAATCTTACTAGCATTAAAAATTGTTATTATTAAAACACTTATGACATAAAAATGCAGATATCTAGTTTGCTAAGATATGAACAATTTTTAGACTTTTTTTTGCCTCCTCATTTTCCTTAATCATCTGGACATTGAGAATAGTCTCGTTCTCAAACAAAACAATAGTGTACTTCATATAGAGAGATACTGAAAAAAAAACCCTCTAACTTCTGCACTAGAAACTTAGACTGATACTGTGAAAAAGAACTTGAACATGCAACAGCACAGCCCAGGGAGACAGAAACATATTGTGACTTCTTCAGATTTGCATGGCTCTCCATATGAGTCATGTCTGACACTTCATGTTGGAACAAGACACAGCCTTGTGCTCTCACCAGCAGGTTTACAATTATAGATACTTGGAATGCGTTCAGTGCTGTGACTTGACATTGTCAGTATGACATACTTTTCTATTTTGTCCATGAAACAAGGACTGTGTCAAATGGTCAACATTCAAAGACCTATGTCTGTCTGGTAAGTGGCAAAAACCTAATCTACAACTTGCTTACTTATTCCCTGATATATAGCAAATTCCAGAATTCAGTTTAACAACCCCAGTATTCACAGTTCCTACACTCAGAGATCGCAGCTATGAATATGAGCAACTGAAGATGCTTGGTATATTATGTGTCAGTCAAGGCCATATAGTGAATAGATGCATGAAGGATCTACCTGTCTTACCAATCTATGGTGCTACTAATATAGCAACATATACAGAACAGTGATATCTGACAGCATATTAACCTTTCAAAGGCTTGTCAGCCAAGTGTACCTGCAGAAGAGATGCTTATCACAGCAGTAAGCACCAAATATATCGTCTGTCATTTCTTTGAATTTGATGTTCTTAAATTTCTGGAGAATACTCAGAGACCAGAAACACTGGAGCTAATGCCTATAGATTCGTTAAGCAATAAACGCATTAAGTAGCACTTTTAGTACTATGTTTACACTCAGTGCAATTTAAGAACACGGTGTTGGTTAATTGGTTGCTTATTTTTGTTTCATGAACCCATCTAATTATTTATTTATTTTTACTCAGAATTGTTTTAATTTCCTTGGGTGCCAACTTCTTTGTTCATAGCTAACAATTTTCCTAAAATACAAGGCCATTGAATTTATAAGATAAATACTTGGAAATTCCACAAATTGCTACACCAGTTTTTTAAAGAGAATAACAAGTACCAGCTAAACAAGGTCAGGTTGAAAACTTTTTAAATAATTATGAAAAAATATTATAGTAAGTCTGCATCTTCTCTAAGATGCTTATTTTCTTCATTTGCCTTCACTTGCTTGTTCATTTTTCTTCTTCACCTGGATTTTTACTCTTAGATAATGTTCTTCAATTGCCATCTGTTTGTCATAGCTGTTTTAAAAATACTTTATTACCCAGGAAACTCAAGCATTATAATGCCTTGGCCTGCTATAATACAAGTTTCAACATATTTTGTGCCAATTGCTCTTTACTCACAGAACACCAATAAGCAGAGAAGTCTACACTTCTTGTCTCATTTTTTTAAAGGTAGCCATACTATGACTCTCAGCAAGAAAATTATGATTATGAGTATAGGGTGAAACAATTTAATATCTTACTTATTTCAAAGTCTTCTTTATTACAGCTATTATTAGGTCCTTCTGGATGATCAAGCAATAAATCATTTGACCATGTAGATTTCATACTCCTGTAATTGATCTTTTCATGTGTTTTCAGATAAAGCTGCCTAATGCCTTCTGACTAATGGTAAATGAATAGATGAATTACTAATGTCCTTGAGGGAGCATAGGTGGAGAAAATTGCATCCAGGTAAGATAACTTACTATCTTTCTATTGTTTCTTTGCATTACCTGTAAAGGTAAAATAAAATGAAACACAGTTTAGGGATGAAAAATATAAAGAATTACTGCAAGATAGACTATTTTCTATATCCATACATTTGACATCAGGGGAAAAAAACCCTATTATTTTATGTTCATATTTTAGAAAGATGACAACACAGTGCATGGAACAATAATATCTGAATTCAGTTTTGATTTATCTCATTGATTTGCCTAGCTGAGTATTTTCAGCAAAGCATTGCTCCCTGGACTTCAGTGTCCAGCATGATAAATTGATAGCACTTTCTGACTTCTGTGCTCATTTAGATATTTGTATGCATAGAGTGTTATATGAATAATAAACGAGCAACAATTTTTGGGCTTGGTACAATATCATGGACAAAGAGTCTTTTATTCTGAAACAATTACTATGTTGTTTCATAATAGAAATATAATTCTTCAAAATGTTATCAGTGGAGGTAGTGGTGTACTCTCTAAGGTGCTTCATTTCTTTACCCATCCAAGTTATGCATGAATTGCAGAAACAATAAAACTGTGAGAGAGGGAGAAAGGAGTCTCCACTCAAGTACATATAAATAAATGGTTGTAGCATGGGAAACAGACAGAAGAGACACAATCATTTAATCCACCTGCCTGACCACTTCAAGACTCTTCAGGCAAGATGGACAGGGAAGACAATGAGATGACATTCCATCTATGTGAAGGAGCAGCTTGAATGTAGTGAGCTGAGAGGCTGAGCAAGGTTGTGGGTCAGTATCAGAGGAAAGCTGTCACATCTTTCAGGGCAAGTGTACAAACAGTTCATGTCCTCAGGAAGATGAGAAGATGTATCAAAGACTGGCTTGGCTAAGCTGAAACACAGTGTGTTTATGTACATGCATGTGTGGTTGGCTTCCTTTCAACTTCTTTTATCAGTTAATCATTGGTTTGAATTTTTAATATAGATTTGGCAACGCTAACCTGGATTTATTACAGTGTTGTTTCCCTTTTTTTTCAGCATTTGAACAGCAGTGTTGAAATCAACATTGTTTGTCATCTCAATCTTCAAATAGAATAAAAGAGACACTCAAGAGTTTAGTCTGTTGAAGTGAGAAACTACATTTTTTATAGATTTCTTAACTTTAGGACACATTAGGGAGAGGGAAAACAAGAAATTAAGAGCTTTAATTTGTATGTTTAAACATAATACATTTATGAATCAGAATCCTCTGATTTTCTCATTAGGCAAATCATTTATAAGGAAAACATCTTTTTTTATAGCCTAATTAAGTTCTATAGTCATGACATTTTGTTTTGCAATGTACATGCAGTAATATCTCATGTTAGCTGCTTAACCTTTCTACACCAGGAGCTCAAGTAACTTCCAGAATCAAATGTTAATTGGAAAGCTAAACATTTTTTTCCCTTTTCCTTTCCTTTTTCCTTTCTCCTTTCCTTTTTCCTTTTTCCTTTTTTTCCTTTTTCCTTTTACTTTTTCCTTTTTTTTTCCTCTCTTCTTTCTCCTTTCTCCTTTCTCCTCTCCTCTCCTCCCCTTCCCCTTTCCTTTCCCCTTCCCCTCTCCCTTCCCTTTTCCTTTTCCTTTCCTTTCCTTTTTCGTTTCCTTTTCTTTCCTTTCCTTTCTTTTTTTTTTTCCAGTAGAAAGCATATGCAAGACAAATATATTTTCAGCAGCAGTTTTGAACTCCCCAGAGTACAAAGAGAAAGGAAAAAAAATGGGAATACAATTTAAATGCTTACAGATGCTTAACTGATATTATTAGTTATCAACTGGTCTCATGGTGTATCTATTATTTGTACTTTTAAATTTCAGCAGGGATTTTACCACAAATTTATTTCTGCTAATATAATATTGCACACTAACTCATGTGAAATTATTTTTCAAAACATTTTAAATAGTTCGTGATTTAAAAATCTAAATCTATAGATATGTTTAAAAAGCAGAGCAGTATTCTACATTAAAAATATGTTGTGTGCTGCAGAGCTTAGACTTTAAACGAGAGTTGACATTCAGCATTTTATTTTATATGAAATTCAATTGTTTTAAGCTTCTTTGCTCAAGAAAGCCAAGGGTTGTACTTTTTGATATCTTTATATTTAATCTTCATATGTAGTTATCTTTCAAGTCTCCAAGGTCACAAGTTCATCTGATGTACTGCTCATTCATTAAATACCTGCCAGCTAGCAAATCAAATAAGCACTTAAAGGATTTTTTTTCTCTTAGCAGAATATGATGAATCATTAAATTTATTGATAAATACCTTGAAAACATGCTGAAACATGCAAAAGAATTATTTGGAGACATTATCTGAAAGTATATTTTAGTGCATGGCTCTGGTTCTTTTCACAAAAGCTGCAAAAATAAATTTGAGACAAATTTGTAAATTTATTCTTAAGAAGGTGTCTGCATATGAAGCTGAATCAGGGTCAGACAAATCATATGTTCTGAATATCAGTTTTCAGCATAACATCTCTTTTTTTTTATTCAGAGACAAGTAACATTTATCAAGTCCTCGAAGTAAATAAAGTCCTAAAAAATGTTACAGAACACAAAATTGTGCAAAAAAATTGCACTAAGCATGCTATCACAGTGTATTCCTACATAATTTCATAGTTCAGAGTGTTTATCATTAGCTAGGTTTGGGCATTAGTGTATAGCAAATATGACTGTAATAGAACAAAATTTTATCATACTTGTTGCACTGAATCCTCGTACTTTTGTAAGTAGGCTTTTGGTAAGTTTAATAAGTATATTATAAGTATATTTAAGTATATATATTTAGTTATTATTATTATTTCCTAATTATATATTTATAAGTATATTATTAGTAATTCTGGTAGGCTTTTTTAAGTTTTACAAGTTTGAGGACCACATATATGCCTTTTCCAGAAGAAAGAGAGCTATTGCAACTTTATCTCATTTATTTAATGGAATGTTTTGAAGGAACTGGAAGATCTAAGAATAAAATAATGGGAGTGGTTTCCAGAAAGAAAGTATGGGGAAGTATCAGTCACTACTGAAAGAGTAAAGAAGAAAAGATAGCACTTACATTACAATTGGATGTTTATTGTTGCAACTATGAGTAGTAAATGATATCAATGTTATTGGATAGGTCCACACTGAAGAGAATATTTCCTTTGGCTTTTTGCAGATAAGTTGTAATTTAGGATTAGTTAATGTCTATGATATTTTATATCTCATTCCAGAAATGTTTATTGTTCCTGCTTTAGTTTCATGATCAGTAGGTTGAAAGCTATTCAGATTAACTCAGTTTTATGCCAAGGACTCCACTGAAGACCTGGCTATGTCTCACCTCTTCAGTGGATTTTTCAAAATGGATTCTAATGCCTTCTGAATATGGAAAAAAATGTTTATTACACGGGTGTCTGCCACAGCAAACACCCTAAAAAGACCCATAGGATTAACCTCTACTGAGTATGATTTGTGCATCTCTTACAGGAAATGATGTCATTGTCACATAGCAATAACTGAGATAAGTCATTCCTGCACATCCTGAATGAGATATCCCATGGCAGCCTAAAAAAGATGTTTCTCAGCTACCTCCATATAAACTGTCTAAAGCTGCAGAAACCATCCATGGCTTCATCAGCCTCAGCTCATATAAATCCAGCTTCAGGTAGGGTCAATAATTTCTGGTAATATGTTTCTGGAAACATTCTGTCCATATTATATGAATGTACTCCAACCTAAACATAACCTTTCCATGTTATCTCTATATAACAGTGCGTCAAGGAAAATATAAGTATTTCGCTTTAGATGAGACAAGTACTATATTGAATTTAGTGTGCCATGTTCAATAACTGCATTTGAAAGCCATACATAAATGTATTGTCTCATTTTAGTTTCTGCTGAAATAACTAGTTATAGATGCAGCTCTTGCCTTGGTATTGTCCATGTCTCTGAATTACTGCAATATATATGGCACTGGAAAACCTCTTGCAAAATTCATGGAGTGATCATATGCTTCTCTCTCATTAAGGAGAACAATGACTTATGACACATTCACCATTATTTGCAGTCATTTGCGTTTTCATTCCAACATTAAGTCAAAGTGTTAACCTTAATATAGAAACTCATTAAAAGTTCTGGATGTCTACTGTAATTTTAAAACAGCTGCAATCAGCTGAAAGTAGCAAAAATCATCAGCATCCTTCAATTATTTCTTGTATTCCTGCTGCTTGCTCCAAGTCATGATTTGGTTGCATTAAATCACTTGTCCATGTTTGGAATTTTTACAAAGATGTATCAGGTTTCTTTGTGCTCTTTCATTTTAAAAAATGAAATTCAGATATTATTATATTTAGTAAAGATACAGTGTTAAGACAGAACTCAAACCCAAGTTGGAACATGTACTATGTATAGTGTATAAATCTGCATGTCTAAAAATCCAGCATTCATCACAGCATTTCAACAACATGCTACTAAGATCAATAGGAAAGTAACTGGAATAACTCTACTGGCCTGACTCTAGCTATGATATAGACATGACTGGAAGACACAAGATTGGAATAAGAAAGTAAATACAGGATAAGGAAACAAGGAAAAATAGAATGGCTAAGAAATATAACATTATGTGAATCAGAACTTTCGTTAGTCGTCACAATTACCCAGTTAACATCTCTGTAGAAGATGAACTACAATTTTTAATCAAAATTTTAATGAAAATATGAATCTGATCATGCCATTTAGATCACTCAGTTTTACCAGCTCAGTGAGAAATACTGAATAAATAAATGTTTTCTGCTAATCGTTTTGTCACTTGAGTGCAGACAGGATTTTTTGCAGACAAATTTGCATCTTCATAAAAAATGGGAAAGTAATTTGCTTTTGAGTTACTGCCTACACGCTAAAATTGCAGAGGATTCTTCCAGGAAAAAAAAAATTGTTTTTTTTCAGAAAAGGTTTTTCTCTAAAAAAAAACCCCACCAAGCTATGTATTAAGCTTAACATTTGCTTTGAAAAAACTCTACATTGCAAAAAATACTGACATATTCACTCCAACAGAAATATAAAACTGCGTTAAATTGAATTTTTTAAATTTTTATTTTATTTGCCAATATTTAAATAATTATGCCCACATATACTATTATTTTTTTCTGTATTTGTCTATGGGATTTGTAATAAGTCATTCAGTCATCTCACATTAACAGCATATACTTCAAAATACATAGTACTACCTACGGCCATAATGAAAAATGTGTACTAAAATTATGATTTATATTAAAGTGTCAAAAGAAAATGAAATATATGGAAATAAAGGAAGCTAAACCAAAAGATACATTTTTTCCTTAATTTTCCAAAAGTGTAGAATCTAGATCCTGATGTTTCTTTTATTATTTATTTTGTACAATCCCTATGATTTCTTTGTAGCCTATTTGTAATTGTTTCGATTATGTTTTTACTTTACACAGACTATGTCAATAGGCTTCACTGTTGTCTTCTTAAATAGATTTTATTATCTTTAAGGTTTCAGCGTGAGTTTAAGATTGCCAGCAACAGGGCTTTAATTCAGCTTTGACTTTTACCTTACAAAGTCATGACCTGCAAGACAATCAGTACATTAATACGTTGCATACTCCTTTAGAGCTGCCAAGGCATATGCAAAATTCACTGTAATGAAAAAGAAACCTAATCAGAGCTTAAAAAGGAGATTACATTTCACCCTTGTGAAGTGACACTGTATTAGGTAACATAAAAACTATTCAGTCCTTCCACGCTCATCCTGAAAAGTGGCCAGGGAAAATCTTTACATCAGAGGTTACCTGGTCAACTACCTTTTCATCAGCGATGCCCCTGTTGCACTTTCCCCTTGCTGCAACAGATTATGTATAACAAGTTGTTATTACAAGGAAAATCACTTATGTTTTAGAGCTTTTTTTTTTTTTTTTTCCAATTGTTCATTTAATTTCCTGCAGGTAAGCAGAATCTGTCATAGGTTATATACATTCTCTCAAAGTCTTTGATTTGTGGAAACAATTCTTGTCTGATGCCTTCTATATCCCTATGTATTCTTGATCTTACTCTGGGTTACTGATTCACCCAAGACAAGAAAATAAGTTATTAGGTTAGAACTTACCAATAAATTCCTGAGGAAGGGCAAGTTGCTTCAGCTGTGAAGCAATAAAAATGATGTAATATTACATTCATTAAATAAGGATAGCACTACAAATAAATGAGAATTCAAAGAGTTGCAAGCCACAGATTTTATTTTTACTCGACAGCCTTACTGGGAACTGGACTATAAGGAACTACGTTTCTACACCTACATAAAAGCTGTAGGAATAAACACAAAAAAGCAGGGAGTTTAGAAAGAGCCATTTAATTGGACACAGTGGAAAAGCGAACTCTAGAAATTTATTGTACATAACTGAAGATGCTGCCACTGTGAGGTATTTTATTTTTTTTTTTAGTACACTTGCTTAACTGAATACTCAAAGTGGAAAGGTGAATGTAGAGACAGCCAGAATTAAAAAAAAGCTTATTCTCACATTACTGTCAGGTCCAAGGAGTTTATATCAGAGTCTTAAAGTCACTGTTGTCTACTGCTCCATCAGGCCTCACAAGACCCCTTGGCAAATTCAGATTTTAAGATACTGTTCATAAAAGAGGGTAATAGCCAAAGAAAACACAGTTCATGAGCTGTTTGGTCGTTTATACAAATAGAAATGCTTTTGAGATCAGGAACATACAAAGACAGCACCTCTTAGGGATGCCTGGCTCTGTCTTTTAAAAAATTTATTGCAAGTTCAAAAAGGGTAAAACTGGTAAGACAAAATAGCTAAGGAGTCATCGACCTATACTTCCTCAAATACATACGACGTATATCTTTGAAAAAATGTTACCTTATGAAGGATTTCTAGAATAATAGTAAAACAGTTAAATATTTCAGGCATCCATAAGAATAATCCATGTAGATGATAAACACTTGATAGTTACAGTGTCGATTCAGACAATATAAGTACATTGAAGGAAAAAGGTATCTACTCATGTGAAACTGTTAGATGAAAAAGCAAACATGTCAGTAGTTCTCAAAAATCTTGCAAAACTTTCTGCTGGATTATGACATAATTCAATTACAGGAACATGATAAAAGTATCATATATATTACTAATACAGAAATGCTGGCATATTTTACAGACTTGTTGGAGCAAACTATTAATCACAAAATCAGTGATAAAAAATAGTACTGAATTTGATCTTTATACATTATAACATTTTGTATACTTTCAGATGGAAAATAAGGAGAGAAATTCTGTGTGTGAAGTTGTTACACAAAATTGCTTGAGGATTGGCTATAAGGATGTTGGAAAGGAGGGAAACAAACCTCATATTTCTGGTATATAATTCGTGAAAAACCTTACTTATAAGAACAATCTTTGCTGCTGAGCAATTAAAAATTCATTCAATCAGAAGGCTAAAACCAGGAAGATGTTATGACAGTGTAATAACTGCCAGGTGTTACTGAATGAACAGAGTTTTACAAGCGCTATAAAGATTGTAAGGTCTGTTTCAGTTTCATGAGATTCCTGAAATACTTTATTGTAAGGAACATAGAGCAGTTTTAAGGGGCAGAGGGCTTTGGCTGTTGTGTTTTCACTTCACCAAATTCTAGTATTTACCATTTCAGAATAGCAAATATTTTTCCTATTTAAAAAAAAAAAAACAAAAACTCTTCCAGTCCTAAATGAGAGGAATGGCACTCCTTATAGAATAGCTATATCCTTTTGAAAGAAAAAGACAGTAGTTTCATGACATCTTGGAAACTGAAACTCTTTCTCTGAACAATATGATGCAATAACGATGTAACTGAAAGAACCATTAAAAAAATAAAATAAATTTTCTACAAAAAACCCTATGTAAAGCTGGAGATATCAGACTGGGTCTCTGTGATCAAAGTAACATATCTCTGGTATGCACAGAGCACTGCTTTGCACTGTCTGTAGGCAGGATATGAACAATCACCTTTCTGTCTTTACACAAATGCTTCTGCAACCCACACACTTCAGACTGAAGTAATCATATGACTATAGAGGAAATGCTATGACTGACAAAAAAAGATGTCATTTTGTTTTCTTCCATAGGACCCAGAAGGCAGAGAAACAATGCAAAACACATAATCCTTGAGAGGAAAGGCTGGAAATATTACAACACACTGAGACAAAGAAAGAAGAAACTGAGTGGAATATAACATACCTAGGCATACTAATATTGGAGCTGCTGGAGACCTGACAACATACTATGAAAGGAATATTAGGACAATAGTTTAATGTTTTAACAAACTAATACAGCCCCTGGATCATCTTTGTGGCCCTCCTCTAGACTCGTTAAAACAGATCTGTGTCCTTCCTGTTGTGGGGATATCAGAACTGGATGCAGTATTCACGGTGGGGTCTCACAAATGCACAGCAGAGGGGGAGAATCACTTCTCTTGATCTGCTGGCCATGCTCCTCTTGATGCATCCTAGGATATCTTTGGCCTTCTGAGTGCCACGAGTGCACTGTCAGCTCAGGCTGAGCTTCTCATCAAACAACACCCCCAAGTCCTTTTCTTCAGGACTCACTCTGTACTTCTCTCAACTCACTCTGGACCCAGCCTGTAGTTGTGGCCAATCGTGCCTGTAATTGGGCCAATACAGATGCAGGACCTTGCACTTGGACTTTTAGAACCTCATGCTGTTGACACTGGCCCGTTTCTCAAGCCTACTTAGGTCCCTCTGAACAGCATCCTTTCCCTCAAGTGAATCCACCACACCACACATCTTAGTGTCATCAGCAAACTTGCTTAGGGTGCACTCAATGCCATTGTTCATGTCACTGACAAAAATATTAAAGAGCAGACCCCTGAGAAACTCCACTTGGCCCTGGTCTCCAGATGGACATTGAGACGTTGACCACAGCTCTTTAAGTGCAACCTTCTAGCCAGCTCCTTATCTATAGAGTGTTCCATCTATCGAATCCATGTGTCTCCATCTTAGAGACCAGGATGTCAAATGCTTTGTACAAGTTCGGATAGGTGACATCAGTTGCTCTTCCTATATCTACTAGAGCTAGAACTCTGTCATAGAAGGCCACAACATTTTTCAGGCACAATTTGGCCTTAGTGAAGCTATGTTGGCTATCACTGACCACCTCGTTGTTTTCATGTGCCTTAGTACAGATGCCAGGAGGATCTGCTCCATGATTTTACCTGGAACAGAGATGAGACTGACTGGTCCATAGTTCTCTGGGTTTTCTTTCCTTGCTTTTTGAAAAACAGGGGTTACATTTCCCCCTTTCCAATCTGTGGAATTCTAATTCTCGAGACTGCCACAACTTAAATATGATGCTTAGTGGCTGAGCAACTTCAGCTGCCTTCAGGACCCGTGGATGATTCTCAAGTCCCATGCACTTTCAGGTTTTCTAGTTCCCAGACCTGATCTTCACTTGCTCTGTGTGCTCCTTCAGTCTTCCAGACCCAGCCATTGCCCTCTCTGCTTTGGGTGGTGTGCTTCAAGTGGCTATCAGTGAAGCAAAGAAGTCATTGAGTACCAGCCTTCTCTACGTCTTCAGTAATCAGCTCATCTGTATTCCTTTGGAGAGGCCCCATATTCTCCCATTTTTCTTTTTTCTCTGACATATCTGTAAAATCCTTTTTTGTTATCTTTAATGCCCCATGACAGATTTTACTCCATCAGAACTTTAACTTTTGTAACCTGGTTTCTGGTATCACAAATAATTTCTCTGTACTCCTCCCAGGTTACCTGTCCTTGCTTCCACCCTTTTTGGATTTACCTTTTGTGTTTGATTTTGGCCAGGAGTTCCTTGTTCATCCATACAGGCCTTCTGACCAGCCTTTTGCCAGCAGGCCTGGTGACTTATAGAGCAACACATGTTCAAAAAACCCAAATTCCTGATGAAATTAAGTATTTATTTTCTCATTTAAAAAAAGACATAAAATATTGAAAAAACTTTAACGTGTTTTTCTTCCTTTTTTGAGCTTTTCCTATGTAATCAGCATTTTCAAAAACATTTTCTTCACTATTTGAGAATTTTGTCACATGAAAAGAGCACATACTAGGCTAACCTCAGCTATGAAATTAACCATCAGTATCTAGAAAACAAATATAATTTTTCCTAATGTTTGAAAAAACAGATTTTCCAGTTAATCTAGTTATGGCTCAACTGCCTGATTTTTGAAGGTTTGCTGAAAATGTAAAAAGACAAAGCCAATCTAAATAAATGGCTTAAATAACATGATCGAGTACTGAGTACTTTAGTTCTCCAGATTCAAAGGATTTGTTAAATTTGTTTTCAGTTCCTTATCTTTACTTTTTAAAGACTTCCTTAATTAAGGTTTTTTCTATGTAATTTCCAGTATTTAACTGCAACATTGGCTAAGTTCAGATGCTCCTTGACAGTATTGTGATAGTACATTTAGCTTAAGCTGTTACACCTAAGGCAATATTTAAGGTGAAGTTATAGTTCTAATTTTCCTGTTTTATATCAATTAAAATTAAAATTAAACAAAAACCCCAATACAGACGTGCATAGAAATAGAAATTATTAAAAAAATAATTCTCCGTTACTCTTTTTCTTGCTTTGGTGGGAGTATAAATGCATATTTAAAAAAAACTGTTACTGCTCAAAGACAATTCTAATACAACACACTAATAACACTGTTAAGAACTTATTAATATCATTTGACACTTCTTGTTTCATCTTAAGCCACAGAGTGCCCATGCATTGTGCGAAAAAGAATTTAGTCAGCAACTCCTGGGGTTTTTTTTAATCATTTGTACAGTAATTCTCAATTACTTATAAACCAGAACTACACTGAATGGAAAGCTACACTTATAATTGAGTCATAAGATACAGTCACCAGAAAATTTGATTTATACTCACACTTAACTTAGAAAAAGGAAAATCACTAATCAGCTTAAAGAATACAATGCCAAAAGGGAAAAGATTTACTTTGGTCTTTCAGGTAAGTCAACACTGGCCAACAAAAAAGTTGAGGTATCTGTATGCTACTGCTAAATACTATTTCAAACTATGCACTACTCTTCTTTTACTATTTGAAATACTGATTTTAGTTGCTATGTTTTCCCTGTCTTTCCATTGATAATCAGAACAGATGCATTCTGACAGAGGTTTCTCCCAAGTGTCTGGAGTTTTTCGCTGGGGAATCATCATCAAATGGCACAACTGAATGATGTAACATAGCTGTGTGATGCAAGGGAAATCTGTGTAGGCTTGTGGTTTGGTTTGGTTCGTTTATTTGTTTTCCATTCAGATGCTTTTCCATAATATGGAATCTGAGTTTAAAAAAAAGCTGGCTGGAAAACTTGGTGGGGCTTTTTGATCAAAATGCATGCTCAAGCAGTGATAAATGTTTTCTGGGACATGTACTCTGTTGTTAACTATTGGACTCAGCTTTGCAAGGTTAGACATGTAAAATGGTAAATATTCATTAATTTCTCCCAAGTACAGAAGTTTTTATATGACATTTTCACGGACAGAATATTTTCAAAATAAAAAAAAGCTTTCCTCCCAGTAAAACTGCCTCCTGTGACTGCCAAAAATATGCTACAGGAATAAAACAGAGCTAACAAGAAAGTATCTCTTTCCTTGTGAGAACAGCAGCCTAACTCAGCAGTGTCTCTCTTGCTAATTAGACCATGATATCCAAGTTACTTGTTGCTGTCAGTGATGAGCAAAGAACACACTTCTTAACTGTGCTAAAAACAGTGTAAGCAGAATATAAACCTCACTGTACTGTCTAACAGAGGCAGGCTCTAAATTAGGAGTGCAAGGCAGAAAAACGTGTTTGGCTAATAGCCTCTGTAGGAATCCACCTGCAGTTGGAGGCTGCCTGTTGCCTGCAATGTCAAGGCTGAGCAGAAAGGCACTCGGACCTATGGAAATTGTAGTCCTTCAATCTTAAGACAAAAATTCCCACTCACTGCCTTTTGCTTTTTGGGTCCATGTTTGAATCTGGACTAGAATAAGGTGAAACAATTCTCATGGGCTTTGAAAGAAATGAAAGAATGAAGCCATAAAATTTCCTTTGAGATACACAACTGGAACTGTGGGTATGATAGATAGAAGGGTTTTTTTCTCTAAACCACATGTATTTAGTTACTACTTTTTGTCAGTTAGGACGACAAATTAAAACACTGTATTTTTCCAAAGTCACGTCATTTTTCTAACAATTTTGTTCTCATCAGTAATAACATGTAAGGGTAAATAATAATAATACAGTATTGTAATTATCTATCCTAAAAATTATCTACCTATACAATAAATTACCTATCCAGTTGAAAATTACATGTGCTAATGAAATTTTTCCATTAACTGTAAAAATTGTGAACTTTAGTAGCCAATAATAATCTTTTCCAAATGTGTTAATCAAGTGAGTCAGAAAACAGGTGGAAAAAAAAAATGAAAAGTGAGATTTGATTTTTAAAATTCTTTCCCTGAACATTTATTTATTATAACCTGGATTCCCTTTTTCCTCTAGTTGTATCAAATGAACCATGCAGTAGACAATGAGTCAGCGACTATGATTCTAAATGTTAAAGAGGATAAGCTTTACCTCTTGATTTCTCCTGGAGTAATTTTACTCTTTTAATATTTCTTATGTGATTATTCTGAACCACTTTCAGTAGAATCATGTCATTTGGCTCTTCCTAATTTCCATTTTAATCTAATAATCAGTATTTTTTACTATAAGACTCAGATTTCCAATGAACATTTTTTTTTTTTAATTAACCTTTTTGAGAAAAAGTATTCTAGGATCGATATCTGTCTTAATACTTTGGGCTACTTGCAGTAAAAAATAGTTCTAAAATAGAGGAAAAAGAAATTGCATAACCATGTGAATGCAGAAAAATAAAGTAAGTAGTGTAAATCTCCAGATCCGGGCTGTTTCTGGTTTAACGTATGTGCAGCCTTGGTCAATAGTATCACCTTTGCTGTTTTTCTGAAAATGTTCATAGGCAAGACAAAGAAGTAATCCTTCAGAAGATTGCTATGAATATATTGACTCAGGAGAGACTTCCTAGATGTCAGAAATTACCTCTGAATCCTGCCTCAGTGAATTTTTCAAGGCTTCTATTTCAGACCTAAATATGCGAATATCTTCCCCAAAGAGTAACTGAGCTGGGTTCTTCTGGAAAGCAGGAAGACCTAATTCCATAATTAAAAAGATGCAACTAGTGAATATACACACATTGGAAATTCATTATTTTTAAGTCAGTCATGCACAACCTTATAATAGTCTCTTTAATATCATTTTTCACCATGTCTTTCTCCAGCAAGTCAATAAAACACCTGCCTCTGTCTGCTAGTTTAGGCCCAGCCAGTGTCAACTGGGCCTCTGCTCACCCACCCCCACCCCCACTGCGGGACAGGGAGGAGAAAATCCATCCAAAGGCTCATGAATCGAGACAAGGTCAGGGAGGTTTTCAGTCCCCAATTACAGTAACGAGGAAAAACCACACAGGTTCAACTTGTGAAGGAAAAAACCCTAATTTCATCTACAAGGAGAAAGAGAAAACATGGCCGGATCTTAATACCTTCCCCCCAGCCACTCTCCTTATTCCCCGGTCCGAATCGCTTCCCTGCTGCCTCCCCCTCAGGACACAGGGAAGGGCAGGGGGGGTTTAGGGTCAGTTCTCCACACGGTGTTTCTGCCACTCCTTCCTCCTCAGGATGAGGACTCCTCACAGCCTTCCCCTGCTCCAACACAGGGTCCTCTCATGGGAGAGTCCTTCAGGAACCCCTGGGACATGAGTCCCTCCCACAGGTGCAGTTCCTCAGGCACAGACTGCTCCAGCCTGGGCTGCACACAGAGTCACGGCTGCTTCGGGAACAGTCACCTCCCCTGGCACGGGGTCCTCCAGGGCTGCAGATCCACATCTGCCCCTCCCTGTGATCCTTCGGGGCTAGAAATCCACGTCTGCCCCGCGGTGCTCTGCCATGGGCACAGCTGCCATCTCCCCATGAGTGGCGAGGAAGCCTCTGCTCGGGCACCATTTCCCCCTCCTTCGTCACTGATGTTCTTGGTGTCTCAGCCCTGATACTCGCTACGCTGTTTTATTGGGGTTTTTTGTTTGTTTATATGGTTGGTTTTTTGTCAGTTTCATTTTCCCCTTCCTGAATACGCTACTGGCGCAGGTTTCTCACAGGAGCCACCCCTGTGGGCCCCCAGATTCCAGAACACCTCCGAGATTCTAGCACTAACCCAAGACAGCAACCCAGTCTGCTCACTCACTATATTTTGATCACTGAGGCTTTGGATTTGAAGCATCCTAGGATAAGTATTCTTTTTTGTTTTGTTATAAAACAGAGCACATGGTAAGTGATAAATGACTACTAGTATACACTAAAAACTAATTTGTTTAGAATCTTAAAGAAATATATGTAAGAAACAAAAAACAGTCATTACTTTTTCATTAATCCACTTTTCAAGTGTGTGTCTAGGGTGCCCAGCGCAGAAGATAAAGATAAATTACTTAAGGGCTTTTGATTAAGGGGTTTTGATAAGGAGGTTAGAAAGCTCTAAATCCCCTAAGCTCATTTTATTTGCTTGCGTAGGTGAGGAACTCTGGTGGATATGGTTTTGTAAATACATGCCTTTGAATTACTTGCCCAGATATTTAATCTGTTCAAATTTCCCTTGCAGCCCTGGAGCTCTTCCAAATCTGATTCAAAAATCTTTATTATCTTATTGTTCTCATTTCATTTTCCTTTTTTTTTTTTTTTTTTTTTTCCGTAAATAAAAAAATCCTATCTTCTTTGGTTAATTTTCCTGACTGAGAAAATGACATAAATGTCTGTTTATGTAAAGCTTTTTAAAATAAACAATCTACTTTCTCACAAGAGTGACTTAGTCTAATGGGGCCATTTGGCTTCCAAAAATTCTCTAATTATAGCAGTATTTGAGTGTGGGATTATCACTGAGTACTATGATGCTGTAAAGGAAAATTAGATGACATGACAGGTGTTGTCTGCATGAGATGGGGTGAATGATTCTGAAAAGTACATTTTAAAAAATATATCCTAAGGTCTTTTTTATTTGAGAGACAGAAAACCAAACATTAGAAAAAAACCCCACTCAATTACAGGACCAATGAACATTTTTATCCTTTGCTTTTGATTGTTCACTGTAGCCTATTGCTAGGGTTTAGTCAGAGGTTAAAACACTGTCTGACTTCAGTTCAGGCTGGCCATACCCTCATGCAGCCAACATTACTCAGATGCACAAGCTAGACATGAAAATTGGGTTTCTTTATAGTGAATGGTAAGAAACAATTTTAAAAATTTCATTCTGCACACCTTCAGTATGTTACACAGCATACAAAGATACTCAAGTGGTACAGGTTTGGTTCACAGGACATGGGTTTTAACTGTTCTTTAAAAGTAGACAGCTTTCACAGACACCATATTTTACCCTTATAGTAAAGTTTAAAACTTATTAGCAGTTAAAAAAGATTGCTCCTCATATGTGGTTCTGTCTGCAGGCTGCAGGAGGATCATCATCAGTACAAGCCAAACACTTCACTGTGATTTGGTGGTGTGATTTAATAAAAACATAAAACTCCTTAGACTTAACCAATTTCAAACGTAGTTAAATTTCTGAATGTGTCCCAAATCATCCTGATGCTAGGCCTCTAGATTTGTTTAGGTATGACAGAGGCTTAGATTGCTTGATCTAGAACTTTATGTTTGACCTACAATAACAAGAACTGAGTGACTGAGTGACAGTAAAGATAGGATTTAAGCACAATGGAATATCAATTATGAAAGAAAAAGTTGTTAAACTTAGCTGCAGAAGATTAAAAATAGTTCTGCTATAAGGGCAGCATTAAAAAGTATCATTTGCTGCATAGCAAAAATCACCTACTGAACTGCTGGCACAGTAAGAGCAGTCTCTCACATGCATCTCTCAAGGATTGTTGCTATTGCTCTATTATATCGTTTAACTTCATACAGCAAATGGCAAATGTCCATTTATTCAGAGTTTGACAGTTGATTATAGGAACTAAAATAATTATGAAACTAGAAGAATTTTGTGCTTTTTGCTTACATAAACCTGATAGCTCTTGTTAAATCCCCCAATATTCACATTTCCCCCAGATGGTTCACATTCTATTCACATGGAATGTAAAACTGAAAATCGCTTGTTTTACTGCAATTAATTCTGGGAAGAAGCTGTGTCTTCTTACCAGAATTTTATTCTTTTTAATCACTGGAATTAATTTTCAGACACGAGGTTTTCTGTGATTAGATGACATCGTCAGAAGTCGTCACAATTTTGTCAGTCAAATATGGAATATTTGGTCATTGGTCAATATTTAAATGTATGACATCTTTTGGTGTACATAAGGATACCTAGAATACTTCCTTGCAAATAGTCAAAGGGTTATAGACATAATTCTTTTCCCCCATTCCATACTTTTCATATAACAAGTTTGTAATAAAGATAACTATGTGGTAACTTGCTGTTTCTGGACCTTAATTTTAACAGTAATGTAATTTTTATCAGTGCCATTTTTCACTCTTTTCTTTAGTTCATCTCACACTTTTTCTGTTTTTATTTGGATCACATACACATCAAAATTGCTTCTTAAAAATTGATTCAAGCAGTATCAGCTAGAAAAGGTCAAGAACAGATGCATTTTATTTACAAGAAATGCCATAAATATGTTGCTGAATATTTAAAGAATTTTTTTTTATTCTTTGTCTTCTGATATACTTTGGTATTGCTAAAAAAGATACCTTATACTCCAGGAAATAAATAAATAAATAAATAAATATTAAAAAAGTTTATTGGTATTTTTCCTTCTATTTAATAGGAAAGTTATATTTATAGAATCCTAAAATCATGGATTCATAAAGGTCACTTAAAGGTCATTAAAAAATCCTCCTGCTATGAGGATAGACATCTTCAACTCGATCAGGTCGATCAGAGCCCTGTCCCACCTGACCTTGAATGTTTCCAGGGATCAGGCTTCTACCACCTCTCTGGAGGGTTAAATATGTCTTTTGTATTTGCATATTAATAGAAAATCAACCAAGATATAAAATATGCCATCCTCTGTGACTCAGCCTACCTACAATAGTTTATTAAACCATCTCGTTTACGCATGCACATTTGAAAATGTAATCTGCAATGCCATGAAGAGGAAACTCACATATTGACACTTCAGGATTGCCATTGATCAAGATTGTCATGAAGAAAATATCTTAAAAAGATATACAGAAAAAGAAAATATCTAAAAGTAATGCCTTGTCTTTAAAATTAAGTAGAAATAAAGTTTATTTAAAGTTTCTATCTGAACCTTTCTATCTAAAGTCCATCTCCTCCCCTTCTGTCGCCTTCCTTCCCTTATTCCCTCTCTTCCCCAGTGCCATCTGCACAATATATGCCAAAGTATGGTAGTATTGCATGGATTAATGTCTTCGACCTTTTTACTCCTGTAAAACAATACTGAAAAAACACTTCTGTCCCATGTCCTGATTATCTTGTCCATTAAATATATTTCTTTCTTAGAACAGGTGAGAATTTTCTTACAAAATGTATTTTTTGTCATATCTACTGCTCTCTGAATTGGTTTAGTAAATCCTTATTTTCTTTAATACATTATCAATTTTTATCTCTACAATACGATTCAGTAACAAGCACAAGAGCAAGTACATCTTTTTTCTAATTAACTGAATGCTATTTAGTATAACATGCTTTTATAGGAAAATGCTATCTAGCCAAAGTATTATTTACAAAGTTTTTATTATATTCCATTATGTTTGGGGAGGACTTTTGTTTTCTTGTATATTTTTCAAAACCATTGTTATTTCAGTGAAAATATATGATTGCAAACACTTTTGAGAGTCAGCTTAAAAATACTGGGGTTTTTTGTTTAAAATCCAGTTTAACTTGGATTGGGGAAAAAATTGGGGAAAAAAAAAAAGAAAAGAAACAAGAGTCTGAACTGTTTCAATAACAAAAATAACTTTTCACTTAGCATTATGTTCGTGCTGTTTTTCTGAGAGGATTCAGAAGAGAAACAGATATTCAGATAAGATTCACACAATTTGTTATTTAATCTACCAAAAAAAGAGTATGAGAAATGACATCATGTCAGAGCTGCTGTTTGATTTTTGCATTAATATGAAAGTATCTGAGAAATGTATAATTTTTCAATGGAAAGTAGTTTCCTTTTTCTAGACTGGGAAAAGCTAGCAAGTACAAGGAATGATTTAGGTAGTTGTTTCAAAAGGCCTTTAAAAAGGTATTTTTCTTCTTTTTTTATTATAAGAAAAAACCTGTAATTGAACTGAATTGAAAAGTAGCAATATTAAGAGTATATTTATTTTTACATCAACAGCATCAGATACTCAATTCTTTATTAAAATCAAAATAGTAACTTTTGAACAGAGGTGCTTGTGCATGAGAGGACAGTTTGGAGCAATAGTAGTATTATAAACCAAATTGCTTTTCACAGTAATGGTACTATTAAAGATCCCTCTTGTAGTGTAATTTAATTTTACAATCTTCATTTACATGTATTTAAATATTTTTAACAGGATAACACTTGCTCTTTGAAGCCATATAAACAAACAAACAAACAAACAATTGTTTGGATCTTCATCACCTCAAATGGCAATTCATTCTGACACAATGGTCCAAGTTATGTTAACATAACAGCCGGATGGGTCTGGCATCAAAGATTGTACCTAACATATTGAGCTAAATATTTCATGCAAATTGTAACTAAATGAACGTTTGGGATGACAACCCCACATTTTGTTTACTTTTTTGTTTGTTTGTTTTACTTTTTGTTTTCCATTTACATATAATTGTAAATATGCTAGCATGTTTTGCATACTTTCACTGGCTAATTGTACAGTACATAGAAGCATATTGATTTTGATCCTTTTTGTAAAGGAGTCTGTGGGCAAAATTAAAGCTTTGTTCCTGTTTGCTTGGGCTCAGGCTATGCATTTCTTAATATGGATTGCTGAACATATTCTTCCTGATATTGGTATGGCTTACTGGACGTATTACGTCTGAACTGTATTACTCTCTGTTCCAGTAGAGTTGCTTTTTTAAAGGTCATACTTCATGTGCATAAGTAATAACATCCATTATCTATATTTAATAATTATTTTTTTTAGAAATTTCCAAATGTCTTATCTAAGATACTATGTTAATAAGCTAGTTATGCTACCACAGGATGACATAAGGGCTTTAATTTAATTACTTTGCTTCTGAAAAGATTTAATTTCATTTAGGTATCCTGAGTAGTTGAGGGGATTATTATTAGCTATAGTTTTAACATTTCAGAATTTAGATGTCTCTGATATCACAGACAGATGAAAGCTAATTCTTGAATGAAATTTGATGATCTATCTAAAATACAAATTTTAATCTCTAGTAAAGATACTGATAGAGCTTTCTGTGGCAATCAAATGTTAAAGAATTTTAAAATTAATTTATTTTTATGGCACAGATTGCCTAAGAACTCCTATGCACTACTGGTGGGGAATTGTGGCATACAGTATCAAAGGGAGCATTTGAAATCTAGACATGAAACCTTTATCCAGAGATCAAAAAGGAAATTTATGTTAGTTTATACTATTAACGGGATGACACTTAAGAATAAGTGAAACAGCACTAATTAGTACCTTTCAGAAACAGGACCATGACCAAAATGTTATCCATAATATATCTAATGCACTACTGTGTGTGCAAAACACTGTGTGAGACAGCTAACTTTTGGAACTTTTAATGGTAGCTTCAGATGCCCACTACTTTTAAAGAATCCATGTATTCGTATGAACAAATACCTATTTTGACATAGATTTTCAAAATTATGAAAAAAAAAAAACAACCTACACAAAACACAACCAACCAACCAAACAAAAAAAACCTGGGCATGTACATAAATTCTAACAATATATAATATTAAAACCAAATCACTTTTCATAGTGGAAAGACTTGTCTTATGTTCAGAAGCTTTTGGTAGATGTACAACCAGGCCTTTCTCCATTTAAAGACTATTAAGGTGTCAGTCATGAAATCTGTTCACTACTGAAAATGTCAGTGCATCATTTCACTAGTCAGAAATAAAAGCTTTTTGTAAGACTTGCCTGTTAGCTGAGAATTATTCATTCCAAATAACCAGGGAAGTAGGCATTAAATTGCATTATCCAGTTCAAAGTAATTGTTACAGAGGAAATAAAAAGCCATAGGAACATAGGAATTGCAATAATGGATCAGACCAGTAGTTTATCTAGCCAAATATCTTAACTTTGACAGAGACTAAGATAGTAAACGACACTCCTTAGCAGATGATTATTGAACAATGCTGCCCAAGGGAGAAATTTAATACCTTTATTATTAAAGTCTGCCATATACTTGAAGTTATTTATTACAATAAAATAAAAAAAAATCACAAAGCCTCTTTCTCTGTCTTTATCAAAAGAAATGTAAGTGAATTTTTAACATCCCATATATACATCCCTCATTATTATTTCATATGTATATTATTCTAGCATGCAGAGAACAGTGCCTGGATCATTATCACATTTCAAGATAAACTCCACATTTTACGGTCTAATTTATACTTTTCATCTTCTTTTTGCAATACCTATCACTGCTGGAGCATATTTCAGGCTCATTGTCAGATGGTTCATGGTGTTACTGAAACTGAAAAAATAATATTCTTTCCTGGCATCTTCTAAGTTCTCAGTACTCTATACCAGACAGGAAAGTCATTTGAGATGCTGCTTCTTCCTGGAAAACTGATCAGTTTTCCTCCTCACTGAATACGGGACACAGAAACAAAGGCTGGTACTGTCTCCACAGTATAGATATGAGAAGCCAAGCTAAGCTATGGAATCGGGAGCTGGGGAACTTCCTCTTACAGGAGGACCTGAAATATTTCATTTGTAGATATCTGACACGCATCTGTTACATGGTTTATTTTATTTTTATGGAATAATACATTAAAATCTTTAATCAGCAAAGAATTCCACATGCTTTGAAAGCAACATACAAAAGGATGCATTTCAATCTTATGTGATGCTCTTTTTTTGTTGTAGAAAGTCACTGCCCATCGTTGTTTGCAGGTATGATGTGGATAGTCATAAAGACAGTGTGGTTAGGAGTGGAAAATTACTGAAGAAAAAAAAAATGTCTGCTGAAAAATACTGACAGTGAAAATGCCTGCCAGCCTGAGAACTGACAGCGTGGGAGCTGGGCCTGAGAACCAGAAGCATCCTTCAGAAGTGCAACTGTTATCCTTGAAGTACCTAGAAACTCGAGGCATTCTGAAATACTATCGATAAGTGCAAAAACAAGGAGCTGTAATGGTAATTTACCTGAAAAGCTGAAAAATAGTCTGTGAAAAGGTGAAAACAAACTCAGAAAGTAAGAATTGTGACTGCCATTGGTTATTACACTTGTAAGAACAGGAAAATAATCTGGAAAAATTGGCAAAGAACAGAAAAGACCATCAGCATCTATTGGCAAAAAATACAAGTTAATAACACCTACTGGCTGCTCAAAGTTGTGGTGTCCTACACCCTCTTATGTCATGGTGATACAAAAAATACTTAATTTTCATCCAAAATAGAGCCTTTCTGTGAGAACTTCTCATGCTACACATACTTCCTAATTCCAGTTGCATTCTTGGGACAGTATTAAAACACAGCACAGCAGACAGGATGAGGATTGTTTAAAACACTGTTTGTAGCAGTGTACAAAATGTGTAACTTTACAATTTGCATTCACTTGAAGCTTGCTGAAGAACAGATTTTGTGCAGAAATTTGAACATGTCTGTCTTAGTTTTATACTCATGTCAATGTTCAGAAAATGAAATTACGTGAGATACTGCCTCAGTGACAGAATCACGTTTGGAAAAGAAACAGACACAACCTGAAACTGGTCTTTGTGACTTTAATTCCATTTCAGATTAGATTTCTTAATGTGCTCATGCTGATGCATAGATTTAGACACTTCTTCAGAAAATGCTATCCTTTCATCTGTCCATAAACAAAATTTCCTCTCAGCAGATCTTTAGAATGTGTGCAAAGTCAGACAAGATTTTATTTTTTAACATAATTTTGGTGAGGCCACAAGTGCCATGTTTAAAGAATGGTATAAAAGAAATTGGCATATTCTATAGATGGGTATATGTAATATGAGAACTGTATAAACCTTCTGGGAAAAAGAACAGACCTATTTAAAATATGAAAAATATTTTGTATTTAAGTAATTTACACCAAACATTTGAACCTACCAGAACTATCACTGTTCTCTAAAATGTATTATGTGACAATAGTTGAGGGTGTTGCACTTTGCTTTTCCCCCCCTTTTTTTTGTGTTTTAGCAATTAATACCTCACACATACTTGCCATATCCACCTTTTATATTTTAAAGTGTTAATTGTGTTGATTGAGGTCAGAGAATTAAAGATAAGCATTGACTGTTTTCTAACAATAACATGAGCTGTAGCATGGGAGGGAAAAGACTTCAGACTTCTTTCAAACACTTAACAATAAAAGTGAACATGGTGCACTTAGGCATTAGAGTAACATTAAAAAAAAACATTCTGGCAGGAACCCAGCCTTTCAATGAACTCCAAGAGTACAGTGAATACATATGCAATGCATGAGTAAAATTAGGTCGCGTAGGGATGGATTTAGAAAAGTCTCCCCTGAAGATCTGAAAGAGTTAATACTTGTTTCTGATGTCCTTGCAAGTGTTTTTCTTCCATCAGGATTCATAACTTAAGATTTTTTTTTTCCTTTAATTTGAGAAAAATAAATGAAGAATAAATTTTTGAGGAAAATTTTGATGTTTCTCTTCTGGCTCTTTCTCCACTAGCTCATTCAGAAGAGTGTGTAAATGGAACATGTCAAACACCCTGCAAAATACCAAAGAGATCAGAGGCACAATTGTGACAAGGATAAAACCTACAAAAAGAATCTTTTGTTAATCCTGAAAATGCAACTTTCTCAAATAAAGGATGAAAAATTATGAAGGCATGATTGCTATCCTATGGTCATTTAGATGATAAATTGAAAAAAATTAGGCTAGTTCATTGAATGTTTGAATTTTTTCCAGAAAACTGCAAGAAAAAGCAGACTAAGTGTAACAATAATTACCCTTGAATGGTCACTAAATCTCCAGAAAATTAGGTTGTGTATGCAAGAGTAAATGTACATCAGTTTCAACAGAACTGTGTCCAGAGTGTCCTGTACCAGAAAGCTTTAAATATGCAAAGAACAATCTTAGCAAGAGTTAGGTTGAAGGAGATTCCAGAAGGCTAAGCAATACCAAGGAAACCAGGACATTCTGCTTCCAACTAGGTTGCTTTTTTTTTAATAACAGAAAAAAAAAAAAAAAGGTAAGCCAGAAACTGAAACAGCTGTGAAAGGAAATACACATACACTGTAAATGAGGGAAAGGAAAGGGGAAGTCAAGAAGCAATGGATTCTGGACTCTTGTTATTAATTTTTCTGTCCAAATTCTTAGATGGAAGTTGTATCTAAGAGGGCTATGCAAGCCAAAATATTTCTGCTGGTTTTCTGGGTCAACTATTGCATGTGTTCTATCCACTGAAGTGCTCCAATGTAAAACGAAATACTTGGAATTCAGGGCTGATTACTATTCTTTGAATTTAATAGAATTTTTACCTTTTATGTCAGTGGAATAGACACATGAGCCAGTTATGACAACTGCTGTTTTGAAGTGTCTGTAAAAAATGTTGATCAATCTAAATATTAATAGAGCTCGTTTGTAATATTGTTAGTATTTGTCTCATACCTGATGGAGATACTTCCCATACAATGTTTTTGCAAGTTATCTGACCATTTTTACTCAAACTGCGTCTTTCCACTGTCATGCTTTCTGAGTATTCCTTGTAATTCATCTGGGAATGGCATGTTACTGATTACAATAAATGTTTTTGCTTGAAATAGCATCCATTAAAACCATTACAATAAACCTGTGCCTCATCTTCCATCACTCCATTTACATTCACTGTAATTTTTACAGTACTACCTAGTGCATCTCACTCTGAGTCTTTGTAGATCGTTCATTTATTTTTAAAAATCAGCTTCAAATTTGTTACAGATTCTACAACAGTTCATGAAGGTCTTGCTGGTGTTCAGTTTGTCATGAGCTGTGTATTCTGCTTCATTAAAAAAAAAATCACCTGGGTAGCAGGATTTAAGATGTGCTGTGCTGTTTGTCTTGTCCTGCATTCTTTATGCAGAAGAGGGAGGGGAGAGCATTCCTGGTGAAAAGGCAGATGAGTATGTTTATCTGGAGAAAAATTTTATAGTGAATATTAGCTGGAAAATAAATATGGGAGACAATGATATAATAAGGAACCTAAAGTACAGGAAATTTTAAGAGACTTGTGAGAAATTATAGCTTTTGAAATTAGAGAAAAAGACTTCCTAGAAACCTGGAAAAACCTGAGAAGAGTTTGTTACAACAAGGCAAGTCACTGGAAGTTGAAGAGTATCAGTCCTATAGGACCAGACCAAGCCTATAAAAGTCCTGTGTTTGTTCTGTCTAACCTGCTCATTTTTAAAAGATAAACACAGATCAAATTCAGTCTCTGACTGTTTTGGGCCCCATCACATCTTTGTACTTTGTTTTGCTTTATTCCCGTAAGTTCTACATTTTCTGTGATATTTGTAAAAAAAAAAAACAAACAACAAAAAAACTAAAACACATTAAAATTAGACCATTTCAGTGACTATTCTTCACATGGTTTTACTTTTAAACTATAATTCTTCACTTATCTGAACTAGTCTCCTTGTTTACATGATGGTACCCTTCTTACTGTAAATTAACTTGCTTTTCTCACTTTCTTTATAGTTACTATAAAGAATTATTTTTTGCTTGCTGATTTAAAATCACAATAATTGGATTTTTCTATTTTATTCCCTTGTTCCTTCTATCATCAAAATAGTTAAGGTTATGTTTTCCTTAGTCTGACTACAGAGGAAAGCAAAAGAACTTCTCCTGAGGGCCATGTAAATGTGCAATGAATCTGCTAAAATAATTGCTGTGAAATAAATGCTGTCATTTTCTATGTAGAACTAAATTGCAAAGTTCAAGCTTTTCCACCTTCCTAGCTGCAGCACTACTAAGCTTCATTGCTTTCAGTATCATCCCAAAATCCCCAGACCAACCCTTAAACAGTATTTACTAATTCCCAAACACTCAGCATCAAAGAAAAGTTACAGATGTAATTCTAAATAGCCTTGACACCCTTGTTTGGCGTATGAATAGCTAAAATAAGCAGGCAGGCTGCCAAATATTTCTCTAGAGTAGTTATTTCCCTTTCAGCTATATAATTTTAATTTATGTGGAAATCATCAATACTTTGAAGTGATACTTGTCCATCAAGGTTTTTTATTTCCTATCTCCCCAACGGGTTGTGATAGAAATCCAGGTCATTGATTGGTTGAACAAACACAATTGATACAAACAAATGTTCAGACTGAGTGTCTCAAGTTCCTCTTAACTTAGTGAAGTCCATTCACTGGAGACAGACCCATGGCAGGCATAAATATATTCCATTTAACAGCACACTGGCAATTTCACATTATACTCTACTGAACAACATATCCCTAGCAATGTGCAGTTATATGTGACAAATCCTTAGTATATGATATTAGTGCCTAAAAACATACAGAACCTATTTAAAGTACAGAATCACAGAGGTGTTGTGGTTGGAAAAGACCTGTAAGATCACCACATCCAACTGTCAACATCACCCTCTCCCAAAAAAATAAATAAAATTTATCACCATGCCCAAAAGAGCATGTCCTGAAGTGCCTCATTTCCATGTTTTTTAAATGCTTTCCAGGGATGGTGACTGCCCCACCTCCCTGGGCACCTCATTCCAGCACATAACCACTCTCACTAGAGAAATTCTTTCTAATACCTAGTCTGAACCTTCACTGGTGCAACTTCAGTGTCGGTACATTAATGACATGAATGTGTCAAACATCCAACATATTGACAGTGCCAGAATTTCACTGTAATTTATTGCCCTTGCACTTTTGGTCCTTTCTCTTCTTTCTGTTCTTCATTAAGATACTAGATACAGGATTAAACTGAGAAAATTTCCCTGAACTAGTAATTCAATATTCCTTTTGCAGTCAGTAGAGAGAAATAAATACCTTGGAGCATAATTCATTTCACCCTAAATTTTAAATTAATTGCTCTTTAAAAGTCTCTGTCCTTCTGTCAACAGTGGTGAAGGAGCATACGGTGAAAAACACAGATGTCTTCCTTATAGATGTCAAAAGTTAGCTTGTTCAGTTCCTGTCTTGAATGCCTTCAGGAAGATGCAGAACATTTGCAGCTCCAACTCAGTCTGTAGAAGCCAAGGAACTCAGCACCTCCTGAGAGGGAGGATTAGATTCTATCTTAAAAAAGAAAAAAAAAAAAAAGTGTTTAGACATATTTCTTCCTGCCTTTATTTTGATGTCATGAAAGAAAAACAATGTGGATTCTGCAAAGAAGAATGATTATCTTATAAGCTTCTTTGGTGGTGGTGGTTGGTGGTGGTGGTTGGTGGTTGCAAGTCTCAGCATGAGAGCAACTGGGAAAAAAGCATAAAAAACATAAACATTTCTCTCATCAAAAGGAAGGTCTTTAACTAAAACCATGTTGACAGAACATAGTGCTCACACTAAGAAAATGAGTAGTAGATATCTGAACAACTTGATTTAAAATGCATGGTGTATTTTTATACATGTAAAATTATACGTTCTCGTTTTTTTTTTTCCTGTTTTTTTTTTTTTCATATTTTAGGTTACAGAAAGCCAATCTTTATGAATTCCAAAATTTACCAAGGACAAGCATTTAATAGGTGGCATCTATTTAATCTGTCTGATTTCTAGTTTCCTTGCCTCAATATTTTAGGAGGTTCTTTTAATTTTTTTTTTTTTTTTAATAAAGAACAGGGAGTATGTTAAATGAATGTTTGAATATGAATATTTGAATATGAATTTTTGAATATGAATGTTTGAATATACAAATATGAATGTTTGAAATTTAATATTTGAAAAAATATCTTATATATTGAATATATATCTTTGAAATTCTGTAAGATTTTTGTAACAGCAGATTTGGGGGAGTAAGACTAATAAATATTATTTCTGCCATGTTTCTTTCAGATGTTCTACTGAGTGCACTAGTAATGAGGCTTACAGGATAAACATGGGATGCATTGGTACAAAGAAAAAAAATCTGAACTAGCTTCATCTGTTTATTCCACATTTTAAATTCAACTTTGTCTCATTTGGGAAATCATAGAATCATAGAATGGTTTGGTCTGAAAGGGACCTTAAAGATCACCTGGTTCCAACTCCCCTGCATGGGCAGGGACACCTCCCACCAGACCACGTTGCTCAAGGCCCCATCCCACCTGCCCTTGAACACTGCCAGGGAGGGGGCATCCACAGTTTCCCTGGGCAACCTGTTCCAGTGTCTCAGCACCCTCATAGGAAAGAATTTTTCCTAGTTTATAACCTAAATCTCCCGTCTTTGAGTTTTAAACCCTTTCCCCTTGTCATCTCACTGCACACCTATGTAGAAAGCCCTACCCTAGCTTTTTTGTATGCCCGCTTCAGATACTACAAGGCTGCTATAAGGTCACCTCAGCACCTTCTCTTCTCTGGGCTGAACAACCCCAACTTCTTTAGCCTGTCTTCATAAGGGAGGTGCTCCAGCCCTCTGATCATTTTTGCAGCTCTTCTCTGGACACGTTCCAGGAGCTCTATCTCCTTCTTATGCTGGGGAATCCAGAACTGGACACAGTACTCCAGGTACTGCTCCTGGAGACAGTACTCCAGGAGTGCTTCAAAAGAGCAGAGCAGAGGGGAAGAATCACCTCCCTCAACCATCTGTCTGTGCTTCTTTTGATGCAGCCCAGGACACAGATGGCTTGCTGGGCTGCAAGCACACACTGATGGCTCATGCTAAGCTTCTGGTCTACCACCACTCTCAAGTCCACAAACCTTTCTCCTCCCAGCCTGTATCTGTGAGTGGGATTGCCTCAACCCAGGTGCAGGACCTTGTACTTGACCTTGTTGAACTTCATTCAGTTTGCATGAGCCCACTTCTTGATCCTATCAAAGTCCCTCTGGATGGCATCCCTCCCCTCCAGCATGTTGACTCCGCCACACAGTTTGGTGTCATCAGCAAACCTCTTGAGGGTGCATTTGATTCCATGTCCGTGTCACCGACAAAGATGTTAAGCAGCACTGGTCCGAGAACTGACCCTTGAGGAACATCACTCATCACACATCTCCATTTGGTCACTGAGCCATTGATCACAAATCTTTGGATGTGACCATCCAGACAGTTCCTTATCCAATGAGTGGTCCGTCCACCGAATCCGTATCGCTCCAGTCTAGAGATCAGAACATTGTGCAGGAAAGTGTCAAATGCTTTGCACAGGTTCAGATCTCCTATAACATTTTAATATCCTATGAATTCCGAGTTTAATTTACCTATACAATCCATATTTATGCTAGTAGAAATTAAACAATTAGACGGTATAAATCTGCTTCATATTTTTGTTGGAGATGCAAAGATTATGCAGCTCAGACTACTGTGGGTGATTCATTATATTAAAATGTTAGAGAGAAAAATGAACTGTTCCAAGAGGAAATAGTGTACATCTATATATATTTAAAATTAAGTATTACATAAAATATTAATAAGAGTCATAGACATGGCACTTCCTTGGATGTTTTGTTTGTTTGTTTGTTTTTTCCCAGGTGCAATAGTGTGATCCTGCTGTTCAGGCAGGGTTTGCTTTACTGAAAGGTTTGCTTATGTGTGCCAGAGGCAGCAACTGAAACTGTGGATGTTGGATTATCAGATCTTCTATTTCAAAGCTTATGTGTGTCTAGCAGTGCCTTAAAATTTAAAATATTTTCTTTTAAAACAAAATATTTAAAATTCTCGAAGAATATGCTGTTCAACATTGCAGGAATTAAGCCATTCTTACAGTAATCAGACTTGTTCAAAACCCTTCATGGGGTTTCCAGCATGACTATGCAGAGTGTAAATACTGCCCAGAGTGGACTAACAATCCAGTAACCCATGATTAAAGAGTGTTACTTCCACTCAGTGTTTTTAGATGAGCTTAGGAAAGCCATATTAAGGAACATAGACATAAAAACCATGAACTTAAAGCTTGGTTGTTGCAAAAGACTTTGAGCTTAGCTATTATAGGAGAGACAGTTCCTTAAGGATTTTAACTACAGTCAAATTCGTTAGCCATTGAAAGTCATGTATTTCCTTTTTTAGCTAGTACTTGAAAAACAGTATAAAAGTACTATGCGCTTGTCCCTATGGCATCAATTGTCTGATAGTGACAAATGATTTGCAAATAATTTATATTGGTGACATCAGAATTTAAGGAAAAAAAAAAGTGAAGTAAAATGATTAATCAGAGAGCTAGTAAAAGAACAGGAAAACATTAACATAGAATTCACTCACCAAAAATACTGGAATTTATATCCAAAATTATTTGC
>JAAWXA010000101.1:87115-169096 GCA_038090715.1 Florisuga fusca
GTTCTAACTGTAATAATTTAAAGAAATTAATACTGTTATTGTACTTCTGTTTAAACCAAACTGTAATTTATTGATAACTGTCACATGTCTTTAGCTTTATTTCTCATGATCAAGATCTCAACAAAGTGTTGGTAAAAATCCCATTAAAGCCTTACTTCAGTATGTTTGCTTGGATGAAAGGACTTGCCTCCCCATCAGATCCTGTTATTTCTTCTGACCAAACCTATTTTGCCAAATACCACTGAAGAACTTACAAGCTTTCAGAAAACAAAGGTGTATGCTGGCTCTGTTCTTTTCTGATACTTCTGTGCAGCCATTAAGGGCAGCTCCCAATGTCATATGAAGGTAGAAAAGCTTTCAGATGTGAACACATATGTAGATAGAAAGTACTATAGGTAGCAAAATAGTTTTAAGGATAATACTAATGTTTCCATATCTGTGTAACTCAAGTCACTTGACAAGTCTTGCTGATAATGCCATTCCAATGTCATGGTTTCAAGCATAGAAAAGCAGGGAACTTACCTATTTACAAGACTCAAATTGAAATTACTGATGAAGAAAACTGATGAAGAAAATGAATCCTGAAAATATGAAATTGGCTAATTTAGTGAAAATTATTTCTTTAGAAGACACTTGGGGAAAACAGGTAGCTGTCAGCAATTATGTAACTGACAAAGCTATCAGCCTGTATTCCCATACTTGTTTGTGGTCTTTGTATTTGTGTGTGTGTGTGTGTCTGCAGAAATAGACTTGTTGCAGCATGTCTCTCCAGTGTTCAGGGGATCTATGCTAAGATCTATTTGCTGTTGATGGATTTCTAATTCCTCATCCAGTCACAGCTATATAAAAGCTTATTCTCATACATACTTTAAAAAAATGTAATAATTTGAGGGGTTCAGGATGGGGCTAAGTGGAGAAAGTCTACATGCTCTTATAATTCAATGATATGAGGAGATGTGAAAAATTAATGTTGTGGGAATAGAGCTCCATTATTATTTCTTTTAACAAAACTAAAGTTTGTTAATAGTTTTCTGATAACCTAGGGAAGTAGGGAACATATCTCATTTACTTACAAGATTCAATTTGAAATTAATTCCATGGAACATCCCAAGGGTGTTTAGATTTTTGCAGAAAAGGAGTTTCACCCATTTTCATTGCATCTGTTCTTCAAACTGCATTGCATAATTAACAATCCGTGAAATGCAGCTCCAAAGAAGTTACAAGCACCTGACTTTGCACTGGATAAAGAACACCAAAAAATCTGAAATAAGACTGTTTCATTGCCCTCAGTAATTCAAAGACATTTAGTTAATGCTTTGTATATGCTGTTTTATGCACAGTTTATGTTGGTATAGATGCTAATATACAGTCATACAAAATGTAAAAAGACCCAAACCAAACAAAACCCCACAGCCTTTTATCAGTGTTGCCTTTCATATCACTGCTTGTAAAACTGAATTGTACACAAGTGTGGAACAGCCAGGTGGAAAGATCTGGTGTTTCTTAAGCATATCATATAACTCCGTCTCCCTGACAAGTCTCTAAAAAACCCCAAAAAAATTAACCAAACCCAAAACCTGCCTTTTGCGAAAGACCCCTGCCCTGTTTTATGCCACAACACTAGCTTAATAAGCTTTTTAAAACTGTGTACCAAATGTAAAAGATACAAAAAAAAAATCTCTAGTCTTATAATTCAATGATATGAGGAGATGTGAAAAATTAATGTTGTGGGAATAGAGCTCCATTATTATTTCTTTTAACAAAACTAAAGTTTGTTAATAGTTTTCTGATAACCTAGGGAAGTAGGGAACATATCTCATTTACTTACAAGATTCAATTTGAAATTAATTCCATGGAACATCCCAAGGGTGTTTAGATTTTTGCAGAAAAGGAGTTTCACCCATTTTCATTGCATCTGTTCTTCAAACTGCATTGCATAATTAACAATCCGTGAAATGCAGCTCCAAAGAAGTTACAAGCACCTGACTTTGCACTGGATAAAGAACACCAAAAAATCTGAAATAAGACTGTTTCATTGCCCTCAGTAATTCAAAGACATTTAGTTAATGCTTTGTATATGCTGTTTTATGCACAGTTTATGTTGGTATAGATGCTAATATACAGTCATACAAAATGTAAAAAGACCCAAACCAAACAAAACCCCACAGCCTTTTATCAGTGTTGCCTTTCATATCACTGCTTGTAAAACTGAATTGTACACAAGTGTGGAACAGCCAGGTGGAAAGATCTGGTGTTTCTTAAGCATATCATATAACTCCGTCTCCCTGACAAGTCTCTAAAAAACCCCAAAAAAATTAACCAAACCCAAAACCTGCCTTTTGCGAAAGACCCCTGCCCTGTTTTATGCCACAACACTAGCTTAATAAGCTTTTTAAAACTGTGTACCAAATGTAAAAGATACAAAAAAAAAATCTCTAGTCTGTAAAAAAGTTAAATATCCCTGGAAACAGAAGAAAACTAAATTATTTTGATATAGACCAAAAAAAGGACTTCTACTTAAAATCTTACACAATCTCCAGTTAAATACAGAAGCCAGTTTTGTAGTAAATTAGGTAAGTTCTATAATGGTAGCCTGATGTAGTATGTACCAATGATAAATACCTTCTAATCAGAAAATGAATGTTGACATCTTAGGCCATAGGGAGTGTTATAAGCAAAACAGAACAGAATACAGTCAGATGAGGTGATTTACAAGCATAAGAGCTAATAAAAGAAAACTGTTAGAGTGAACAGACCACTGCATTTATTAAAAGCACTTCTGATTAACTGGATTTTGGATAAAGGTAAAGTTATTTGGATTGTATTATTCATGTTGAAAGGAAAGAAAAGTCTTACTTCCATACCACTACTTTTAAATATAATAAAATTCTGCTAGTATAACCTAAAAAAAAATCCTCATAGTGCTTTCAGAGTAGAAAAGAAATAGCGAAAATATCAGGATATTGCAATATGGTCCAAACATGAAGTATCAATTATTTGCTTCCAAAAGCCATACTGACATTTACAGCATCTTCCTTGCGTGTTTCTGTAATGAGACTAAAATTTGAGTAATTGGGTACTATTATAATATTCCTGTATCTCTGGGAAAGAAATATATTAATAAATCCTATATGGAAAAATTTTTAATTTACTTTATTTAAGTTGATTTTTGTAAGGCATTTTTGCACCTTTACCTTATGTTTTAAAGAAAAATAGAACAGAATTACCAGTGATTAACAGATTGCACATAATTTCAGTCAAGAGTCACCCTTAGATCATGAATTCTACATGTCTGATAACATGTCTTTACTATACTCCTCAAGTTTTAAATTTGTATTCTCAGTTTCTTTATTTTATACTAGAGATTCTTTGATATCTCTAAGAGTCACTGGAAAACACTTACTTTAATTTTCTTGACCTATAATTTCTTATAAGTGCAACTTTCCCTTGTGCCATACAGAAAAGCTGTGGACCCAGTCTACTAATGTTTTGATTAAAAGAAAGATGTGCCAAGAAACTGAAGCAGTTTTGTAGTGACCCAGTTATCTGAAATATATACTACAGTTCAGTATACTACTGGGTGGATAAAGAAATCGTACTTCACATACATCCAGCTAAGTAGAAAAGCAACTGTGACTTCTGACACTCAAAATAAACATACATTTAGCAGTGAAACAAGATGGGTTTGCCTCATGTTTGCAAACACTTATTCAATGCAATATAATCAAACTAACAAATAGTTACAAAATGTTTTTTTATGAAATGGGATTTCATTTACCTTCCAATTAAAACCAGACAGGAATCTCTCTCTATTTACTGCCACTGAGAATATTTCATCACAGCTAACAGATAATTTCAAATCAAAATATAAGTTTTAATAATTCAATTATGTAGACGTGTAAAATAACTCATAAACCGTCCCTTGAAGAAGGCACTACAGAGTCCTTAAGTCTCACAGGATATCTGAACACTGAAAAAAAAATGTAAAGGAACAAACATAAATTCTGGCATAAGTGGTTCAAGAAAAGATTTTTTTAAAAATAATTTTTCCTCAGAACAACCCCTATCATTAGAGGTAGCACTATTCTGTTAAGCAACACTATCCTAAAATCAATTCTTCAGTCACATAGCTTAATGTGTTTTAAAAGAAATTGCTCCAAAACCATCACTGTTTCTATCAGGCATCCATCCAAGAATTATTTTTCTCATTCAGCAATAAAAACAGTAATGTATTCCTCCCCCTCCTGGAGTGTTTAATCATTGATTTTACCATGTATAGCAAATCAGATTTCTTTTCCTGCCTAATCCTGTAAGATGATACTTGGCATTAGAGAGTGATTGCCTTCTTTCTGTCAATTTGGAATAATAACTAAAAATAAAAAAAGCAAACCACACAACACTTATCAACCTACTTTGCAAGCAAATACACACCTGCATTGTTAGTATCATTGAAATGATCAGTGGAGATTCAGAACTGGGATTGCATCTAGACAAAATTAACCTCAGATTTCTAGAAGCCTTTCAAATAATATTCCTCTACATGTGACGGTACATTATGAGTACACTTCTTACTGATAAGTGATCTTATAAATCACTATATTTTTTCTAAAACCTATTCATAGATCTTCACTGAATAAGAGAAAGTTGCAAGCAAGTAGAAGTTAAGCAAGAGACTGCAATTTTCATGGTATTGACCATTTTTAAAGTTCCTTCTAGGCTATCTGTCTTAAGGTTAGGGTGAGCTTTCCTACATGAGTAACAATTTGCCATAAAAATTCCATAATGTTTCTAGAAATTTTTTAGGTGCCTTTAAGAATTACCCTAAAAATGTGTATACAGAGGTAGAATAGGTACCTCTATACTCCAATTATAAGTATATGGAAGTTTGCTAAAATATCTGAAGGAGTTTGATGATAAGACCAGTTTTTACCAGTTGCCTTCTTGAGCAAGTCTGCACAAAATTACATAGCATCTTCTTGTAACATTTTGTCCATCTGTTGCCTTCTTACTAAAAGAAGCATTTGCTATTTACAGAAAGTACTAATTTTTTAATTAGTTATGTCCTAATTGCATGTTGTTTATTAGTTTTTTTACTAAATAATCCCTACAAATACAAAGGCATGCAGAGACATGATAGCCATTTGGGGAATTCCAAGAAATAATTAGGGCATCCCAGGGGAATGTCAGCCCCATGAGCTGGGTGAGATTTATTATCACAGTGAGCCAGCAGGAGCAGTTCTTTAGGCTGTCTTACAGACTGAGAAATTCATTACATTATGATATGAGGCCTTCTGTGGGAGACAGAGTGCTTTGAAACCATATAAAATTTATTTGAGGATGTTTAGAAGAGGAACCGAACGTGGGGAGAGGGAAGGATCGTGGAGGTTCGGGGAGGAACAAACATGGAAAAACAGAAGCGTATAGGTTTGCTGCACGTAAAAGGGAATCAGGCTGTTTGCTTGTCTGGTCACACACTGCACCTAATAAGCACAAGCTGTCCTGTCTTCTTGCAAAATTCCATTTTTAACAATTATTCTGGATATGGGGTATGCATCCAAGGTCAGATAGTGAATAGATTGTTTAAGGCCGGCTAATTAGAGGGATTAACATTTTATATATTCATGTATTTCCCACAAATGGACCTTCATCTGGAACAGCCAGAGAGAAAGCATTTGTTCCATCTGTGTTTCTGTGAGCTTTTGTGTCTCGTAATGTGTATGGCTGACCATGGAAACATGTTTGTAGCATATGTATGTCTAGTAAGAAAGTACAGTGGGTAATGCATTGTTATGTTATTTAATATTTCAAGTTTTCTTTTTTTACTTGTTTCTTTGTTTTCATTATTCTGTTCCTTTTCTACCATATCAGTGTCAGTACCTATTATACCTCTATATACACATTTTTAGGGTAATTCTTAAAGACACCTAAGATCATAAATTCAGGAAATTAGACACTACAAATGTTGAGACATTAGGACAGTGGAAAAAAAATACTCTCCTTACTGTGAATAGTTGGAAGTGGAGTTAGCTTGAGCAGTCAAACTCCTAATCATTTAGCCCTGCTCTTTACCAGGACAGGAGAAGAGAACAGGATGGGAAAGCTTGTGGACTGAGATAAAGACATGGAAAATCATTACCATTTATTGTCATCGGCAAAAGAGACTCCACTTGAGCAAAAAGCACTTAATTTATTGCCATTTTAAGCAAATGATCCCTGGGGGACACCACTGGTGGCCAGCTGGTGACTGGACCGACTGGCCCTCCAGCCAGTTCCTAACCCAGCACAGAGTGCTCCTGTCCAAGCTGTGGGCTGACAGCTTTTTCAGGAGAATGCTGTGGGAGACAGTGTCAAAGGCCTTGCTGAAGTCCAGGTAGACCACATCCACAGCCTTCCCCTCATCCACCAGGTGGGTCACCTGATCATAAAAGGAGATCAGGTTGGTCAGACAGGACCTGCCCTTCCTAAACCCGTGCTGGCTGGGTCTGATCCCTTGCCCATCCTGCAGGTGCTGTGTGATTGCACTGAGGATGATCTGCTCCATAACCCTGCCAGGCACTGAGGTCAGGCTGACAGGCCTGTAGTTTCCCGGGTCCTCCTTCTGTCACTTTTTGTGGATTGGTGTGACATTTGCCAACTTCCAATCATCTGGGATGTCCCCAGTGAGCCAGTGGTCTCCTTTCTGGAGACCCCGGTTTCAACCCCTCCTCCCTTCAAACCTAGTTTAAAGCCCTCCTTATCAGCCCTGCCAACTTATGGGCAAGAGTCCTTTTTCCCCTGTTAGATAGATGAAGTCCACCTGGTTTGAAGAGACTAGGTATGCTGAAATTTGGCCCATGGTCAAAAAACCCAAAATTCTGCCGGTGGCACCAATCCCTTAGCCCTGTCCTATTGATCGGATAGGTTTTCCTACTCCTCTCCTCATTCATCTCTTCTACTGCAGGAACTGAGGCGAACACCACCTGTGCTCCTGTCCCATCAACTAACCGACCCAGCGCCTTGAAGTCCTTTTTAATCACCCTGGTACTTCTTCCATTAATGTCATCACTGCCAGACTGGACTACGAACAGTGGATAATAATCTGAGGGCCGAATTAGCTGAGGGAGTCTCCTACTAATATCCCTCACTCAGGCGCCAGGAAGGCAGCAGACCTCCCTGTGGGATAGGTCTGGTCGACATATAGGGCCCTCGGTTCCCTTCAGAAGGGAGTCACCAGCTACACCTACCCTTCTTTTTTTCTTTGTAGCTGAAGTTGTAACCCATCTGGTAGACAGGGGGTGAACAGGAGACCTTCCAGACAGATCTTCCTCTTGTCTGGCGTCTGCCTGATTTTCTGAGTCTAGGGCCTCATATCTGTTCTCTAAGGGCACCTGGGGGGATGGTGGAGGTTGGGAGGTGGTTCTTTTACCTCTCTGATGAGCGACCTGTTTCCATTCGCCCCTATCCACCTGGTTTGCATCAACTGTCTGAAGGCAGGAGGGGCAGGGCTTCACCTTCTCCTTTTGGACTTCTTTTGGGGTCAAAAGGGTGTGACTCCGCCAGTCAATTTCCCTTTCACTGTCCCTAATACTTCTTAGTTTCTCCACCTCCTCCTTGAGCTCTGCCACCATGCATAGCAAGTCATTCCACCTGCTCGCATCCCTTTCACTGTCCCTAATACTTCTTAGTCTCTCTACCTCCTAGCACTAGGCTCTAACACTCTGCGCAGCCAGAGGCCTGAACAGCTACGTCCATCTTGGTGTTCCTCTTAAGGGGTTCCGTCTGTGTGGACACACCCTTTGTCTTCACAGCAACAGCTTTCGCTTTTTTGGAAACCATTGCTGGCTGTGCCCCTCCTGCTTGCTCTGCCTGTGCCAGCTGCCTCGCTTACTGCCATGCCACCTTCCTGTTTGCCTGATCCTGTTCGCCGCGCTCCAGGTCGCTGATGGTCCCGGCAGTCACTTAAATCTCCTCGTGGCTGGGCTGGGTGCCGCCCCCTTAATCAGCTGATTGGCCTCACCGGAGACCCTCCCGCAGAAAGGTTGTGCAGCAGGCTCCCATACTTTTCATACTTCCCAGCCGTTTTCATACTTTGCCTCTGCTCTAGCATGTGGTCTCTCAGAGGCTGCAGTCCTTCGGGAAATATTCATCTGCTCTGGCATGGAGTCCTCCTCAGGCTTCAATGAATATCTGCTCTAACACCTTGAACCTCCTCATCCTTCTCCTCTTTTGAACTTAGTATTCTCACTGCTGCCTCTCCTTTTTGTTTTCTCTTTCTCTCTCTCTGTGTTTTTAATTCTCTTTCTCAAATATGTTTTCACATACGGGCCACTATCTTTGCTGTGTGGGCTTAGATTGTGTGATGTGGATCCATCGAGGACCTGGCATAGGGCAGCCTGTGGCTTTTTTTTTCCACAAAAACTGCCCTTAAACACATCCCAAACCACACTTCCTGCCCCTTACACCAAACTCTTGCTGCAAATACCCTGTAAATGTATAGTGGTCAGACGTTTTTATTCTGCAGTTTTTTCTGGGTTTAAGTAATCCTTTATGTCTCTGCTACTTTATATCTGATCAAGATGAAATAAAGAAAGAAATTAATGGCTGTATGACTGGTAAACAGTAGCCTATCAAAAATGAAGCATCTACATCTATTTCATTTTCTGTACTTATGAGTGGAGATCTGTGCCTTGTCTCTGGGAAATAAACTTGTGGTGTTGAAATCACTATTTAAGCACATCTTCAGGTTGCAAAGAAATTGCCATAAGAGGTTTAAGCTAATACATTTTACCTCACAGCTGAACCATGCATATAGTTACTCAGAGGAGCTCCATGACCATGAATTTTCTTACCAACTGCCATAATTCATCATATCTAATCTAGAATATTAAGATAAATGATTACATTTTTAAAGAAAACAAAATTATTATTTGAATTTGCAGCCTTTTCTATCCATTAACTTCTACCTGACTTTTTGTACCTATATGGTTCAAAGTGAAAATCATTGAGATTGTTTCATATAGAATAAGACAATAGAAAATATCTTCTTTATGTTATACTTATTTCATTTTTCTCTGTAACCATTTGTAACCATTTCAGAGTCCAAGCATACATGTGAGTGCAGAGATGAACTAAAAAACAGGCAATACCTCAGGAAGCTGCAGGTATCTGTGGTCACAGAACATCAATTAATTAAACTATCCTGTATATTTTGGATGAGTAGTGCATTTTAAACTAGTAATTGAATTTAAGATCTGTGACATTATTATGGGAAGCACTGCTGATTAAATGTCATTGCACAGCTGAAGAACCAAATTTTGCCATTAGATACTACATCCTATTTTTTTAAAAAAATGATGCTGTCTATATAGCATGACAACTACCTTTAACAAGGTATCTGAAAAGGGCTTTCTAAAACTCACAGTGAATACAGGAGCTGTGTTACTTATTCTAGGCATTCCATGTCTTTATTTCACCATCTGGTATATCATGCCTGAGCTTAATAAGAAACTGCAGCTTGCTACATCCTGTAATTCTAAGAAGTTGCTTATATAAAGATTAACCTTTAAGCAATATGGAAAGTAAAGTAGCAGAAATTTGATGAAGGGTGGGAGAAGAAGGTGACTGCACTTTTTTCTTATTATCTGGTGTCCTACTACCAAGCTACCATGATCTTAACTGGAAAGGGTTCGACAAAAAAGTGATTTTACTGTAAATTGATAGCTTATAGACATTGTACTTTATTCTAGACTTCTGAGTAAGAGAAATTACAATGATCTAGTCCATGAAGATTTTGGTAATATCTAAAATCTACCAGCCCAATAAATGTATTAAATGTTAAATAAAGGAGCAAGAGCAGTGGACTGAAAGTCAACCTCAGTACTTACTTGTTAGCTTACTCTAGTTGTTTCTGAGATTCCTCCACTCATCTGTCTCTGAAATAAAACTCTGAAGAGCAAGTTAGACCTCTGCAGCATAGGTGTGAATAAGCCAGGGCCATTTGTCCTCAGTGACAGAGTACATTTTCTGACCCTTCTTATTTAGATGTATAAAAACATTCTAAAATATCAACTTGCTAACTTATCTGAGAAACTGAAACAGAAAAGGAAAACTTAAAAGCCTAACCTCACACTGAAGAGTCTAAGGTTTTAGGAAGGTTGTTGTTTTTTGGGGGGGGTTTATTATTAAATCAAACATGCGTAAAACCTAGTTTAATAATATAATTTTTTAAAATATATATTTATATATATCTTCAAATAATTAAGAAGAATCTGTGTGGTGAAAGTGATACTATATTTTCTCAGTCTGGGAGACTATGAAGTTGTACTATTGAAGTGCCACTTGTGTAGATTTAGGAGTACTTGTGATTTGGAGAAGGATTCTTCCACTAAGTAGCATGGTCTGGTTATAGACTATCCTACAGCAAATGTAAACCAGGATTTCTTTGGCTAGAAAAGGAATAAAAGAAGAACTTTAATGGGCATTACCGTGTCAAAAAAAAGGCTAATTTGTTCTGTTTGTCTTTTTTGCCCCAGAGATTTGACATTTTACTTGTGAACTTAACAGGCTGAAGGAAACAAGACTTCCTTTTTTGCTTTCTGAGTGAGTTCTGCTAGAATTAAATCTATGTTGAACTTCCTCTAGGAGGTTCCCTTGTCAGTCCTGTGAAAGCCCCACGTTTGAATATCATAATTCATTTACACTGAACTTTATATTAAGAACAGGAAAGACGGCAAAATCATTATTGATGTGAATCTACAGAAAGTGTGTCTGTGGAGAGAGACAATACTAAGAACAGGATGTTGACCCTGTGCTCATTGGGGAGTACACAGCTAAAAGCAAAATCAGCAGTGAACCCACACAAGAGGCTGCATATTAAAAAGGGCAGGAGAAAATGCTGACACCCATGTGTCACTATTGAAAAATTCATTCAAAAGCTTAAATGTATCCTGCAGCTCCCAAAGCTTTTCTAGTGAGTGATCACAGCAGCATGCCAGCACACTGAGCAGATAGGACTGAGGGCATTACATATGGCCCGAAACAAGTGAAAATTCCAAAGAGCACAAAAGGATTAATGCATCAAATTGCTCAGGGACTAAACAGTTATTTTAAGCAATGTTGAGTGGTTCCAGAATTTGGAACCAGCAGGTGGATTTGCTGTGGTACATCTGTTTTTTGTTAACAAAACTCTATTTGCAAAAGGATCCTGAGGTACTTTGTAGCCATAAAGCACTAAAAAACCCCATAAAATCTTACTGTTTTATAGATTTTGATACAGCTTCAGGAGATGATACTTTTAAAGTCAATGGACAGAGTGGTAAGCTTATATGGGAGTTTCAGGTGAAGGCAGAACTTCAGTGTGAGGTTTACCATCTGAAGTATGCTATGACATTGACAATATCATAAATACTACCTGAGCTATAATTAAAAAATAAAAGCAGACTCATGCAACACCCTGATAGTTATTCTCATTTCAACAGGAGAATGTAATATTATTTTGATTCCTAATTTTTTTAGGTTTTGCTTTTTGAAGAACCTATTTTTAAAGTAAAGGTAAACCTAGGATATTTAATTCACTTTTCAGAGTCAATATAAAAGTGGTGAATAATCTTGCTTAAAAAAAAAAGTTCTTTCTACAAGTCTGTTTTTCGCTGTCTGAAATCTCTTTTGAGAGACATTGAAAGAGCAACATTTTTGCCACACATAGGTATTATAATATACATGAGACCCTTGTGACTATTGTGTGCTTCCAGAAGTACCTCCTATTCTTTCACAAAACACATTTATTCATTTAGATAAATGGTCCTGCCCACCAAAATTATTTTAGATATGTATGATTTTGCTTTTAAGCTCTTATATTATGAACGTTATTCCCCTTCCTTCTCCCAATGAATTTCTAACTAATTCTGCTTCTTTGAAATCAGGATGTAGTGTTACCATCATTTTTTAAAAGAAATTGTAAACCCACAATTTCCTGTGTCTTTTCTCAACTCTGCTTGATACACTTATTCTTCCCAACTGATAATTAAGTGATATTTTCCAGGCATAATTAGAACAAATTGACTGAAAAATTGTCAGATTGAATTTTATTATAAGTGTTCTTTCTGAATTTTCTGTACTTCACATTTGGGAAAGAATGTAATGTCTGTTGTTCTTCAGGAATTTCCAGTGCAGTTTAATGGATGCATAAGCATAATGGGCTAGATAGATTTAGAAAAGGGGAAAAATGGTCTTTTTGAAAACTGCGGAGATGGAAACACATCTGTGTTGTTAAGTGAGGCAAAATTTGACATCTCTATTTGGAGCAATTTTTCTAAACATTCTTCAGAAATATTTTTTAGTTCTAGACGAATTAGAAAGCACAAAGAAACTTCACATTTTAGAAGAAGCAATCAAAAAAAGTGGTAAATATATTTTACTTCAAATTTCTAGGGATGCAAAAAGCAGTTTTCAAAGCAACCTAACATTTCACTTTTATAATAGTAAACTTTGAGAAGTAACTGTTACTCAATTTAAACTTTTCTTCACTAAGTTGATACATAGTACTTTAATACATATAGGGTTCATGTCATAAGCTGGACTGGAATACTTAGCAAAATATGCTTTGCTGCAAAAAATAGGCAGATATAACTCAAAATCCCAGGAGTAGTAGATATGCGTAGTAATCTGATGGCATATTTAAGAAGTAAATTTTCCTGACCATAAAGAAATTTTAAAATGTATTTAAAAAAAAATTAATCTACTAGTTTTCCAGTTATGTTTGCACTAACCTGAAGTCACAGGACAGTGAAGAATTTTAGAAAGGAAGAAGACAAGAATGTCACTTAAACAACCTGGCTTGCAGTCTTTGTATCAATAGGTGTTTCAGCACTCCATGATAACACCAGGCAAACATTCCTCAAGTTTTAGGAATAGCACAAAATTTGTTATTGCACACAAAATTTGTGCTATTGGATAAAATTGATAAAATCAGTACCAGAAATCAGTAGCAGAAGTCAGTACCAGAAATCAGTAGCAGAAAAATAAAATAAAGAAGTAGAAACATCTGAGATCTATGGCGCTGCAATAATAAGAGTCATAAAATTAACCAGTATTTGATAGTAGATCTCAGTTATGCACTGCAGACTAAAAGCAGCCATCAGATCAGTAACAGCAATGCTGCAATGAAATAGTCACAATTCCTTGCTCACCATTTGGCCAACATTATTTTTGAAGGATGTTTTTCCCCCAGCTGTTTTGTCTCCCACCTGGGTATGTCTGGAAGATTAGGACCATCTTCAGAAACTTGCAGTTTCCCATTCTCTTCAACACAAGTTCAAGATTTTACACTCTTCATTCAAATACTCTATTTACTCCAAGTATAATGAAAGCGACAGAGAAAACAAAAGATAGAAAATTATTTAAAATATATGGTTTACATAGTGGTTTGGGGTTTTTTTAATAGAATTGACCTGAAATGATTGCATAATGGCTTACGCAATATTATTCCTTAGACACAAGTTTTGGATTAGTAGATCATTTTGTGGCTAATCTACGCAAAATACTATTGTAATGAGAAGTCAGCACTTCTTTCCTGCTTCAAAGAAGATATTTTCATGAACAGAATAATTTATATGTATTGGACCTTGGAACATAGATGAGAACATAGCTGTCCAGACTACATCAGTAACTTATTAAAAGATAGCTTACAGGATAATAAAAATATACATATATTGAATGCTTACTTAGGTGAGACTTTCATGTTAAATATTTGTTTCATTTCTTTCCACATATCTGCTATTTCATGAGCTTTGGTGGGTTGAAAGATGTCATAATCATTTTATATGCTACTGCTGTAAAATCAAAAATCTGGTTACAACCCCCTAAAAATGTCAGGACATTTTTACATCTGCAAGCTTTGTTAATGAGAAGGAAAGTACAGATTGATTGACAGTCATCATGCAGTGGAGCCATGTCAAAAATATTCTTTCTGTAGTTATTACAATATATCACAAGTTATTTTTACATGCAGACTGTGATGTAGACCTCATGGAAAATATTGTTGCAATCAAGAGATTCTCTATTATAACATATGTCTGACAATCATACTTGCAGATATAACTTACTTGCACAATCTTACATGTTTCCTTTGTCCTGCAATGATCCCTGCACAGGGCAACATAAACTTTTATTTTTCTATATGACAATACACATCAGCATCTCCCTTCTTCAAAAAAATCTGGGGAAAAAACCTGACCCTAAATCTGTTCTCCCAGGGTAAATCCGATGTCTGTAGGAGTAATTGAGTTTGGTCCATATTACTTTCTTACAATTTTAAATTATAGATAAGGCAAGGAAGACTGTGGTCTAATGCCCTCATGATTTGCATTCCAAAATTTCTGTAATTAGGATGCTGCACATTTTGAATAAATCACCTGGGACTTAAAAACGTTTTTTTTCCTTATGAAAATCATAACCGTTGATCCATTCCCAAGAAAAATGCAGTGAGATTCTTGTATATCTGATCCTATATGGGACTTTGAGCAACCTGGTCTAGTGGGAGGTGTCCTTGCCCATGATGGGGGATTGGAACAAGAAGATCCCTTCCTATCCAAACCATTCTATGATTTCATGATGTATTACTAAAAAATGACAAGTGTACCATATGATTTTTTTCAGTAATTAGTGATTCTTTTCACAATTTTAGAATGAAGAATTTATTACAGATCAAAGATAAATTAAAGTCTCTGGTGTGATGTAGATGTAAGATGTACAGAATTTAACCATGTGCAATGCAGCAGAAAATAGAATTGTCCCTTCCAACAGTTCTGTGTTATTCTAATAGAAATTCCAGATCATGACTGGATGGGGCTCTAGTAATACAGCTTAGAAGTATTTTCATGTTGTAAGTAATATAGAGCTGATAATATCAGATTCTAATAAATAAACCAATGACATTTTTAGTGCATATTCCTGTGGTACAAAGACCTATCATTACATAATAAATACATCTGGTTTTATTGTAAAGCTGGGAGCTATTTCATCACTGTAACATGAACTAAATAGAACTTTTATTTCTATTATGCCAAATAAATGAAGTGAAGCAACAAGGAAGTGTTTTAAATGAAGTGTATTATAGAGATAAAGAATACAGAAGATTAAATGAGAAGGCAAATCAGAATGATATTTTTACATGAAGTTGATTCATTCAGAATAAACGTAGAAACTTGAGACACTGATTTTATAAAACTCAGAGGTATTTTCTGTGTAATCTCTCTCCCTCCTTTCCACAGAAAACAAACAAACAAACCCATCAATTAAGACACTGTACTAATACACCATTTCAATTGACTAGAGTACTCTGAATAATCTAATGCCACTCACAACAAAACAGTTGATGCAGTTATGTCTGTCACAACTGCCATTAACTTTGACAGGATTTCTATACACAGATTGCTCACTGGGTTGAGTCTCTAATTTGGTAAACTGCAACTTGATGATTTTGATGAAGTAGTTTTCTAATTATTTTTTTTTCTTCTTTTTTCCCCCATGTTTCTCAATCCTGTTTCTCCATTTTCTATTGCAATACTAGTTTCTATGGAAACTGCAATGACAAGTACATGAATGGAGTTTAATGATGTCAACTAGTGCTGCCTGAATTCTATTTATATAATAGATTAAAATGTATTTTATCATATGTGCAATATTTTTCTTTGTTAGATAATGTCAGTGCCTGGATCTTTGGCTTAACATTAGTGATGCTCCACATATCTAGCCTAAAAAAAATCCATATATTGTATGCCCATAAACAGCAGCTACCTATTATTTTAGAATGAAAGTGTGTGTGTTGGGACATACCTTAATGCACCACATTGTGGTGCAGCTGCTGCAGAAACTCCCTTCTGAAATGTTGAACCTACAGGGAATAATTGTTCCCTTATTGAGTTTTTAAGGTATTAAATAAAGTATGTATCTCCCTGAAACATTTTATGCTCCTGCATTCATTAGGAATATACAAGTGCATCTGTCCTCCATCCTGACCTGGACAGGCTGGATCAATAGGCCACGGTCAGTTGTATGAGGCCAAGTGTCAGGTTATGCATTTTGGTCACAACAGCTTCAGGCAACACCACTGTCTTGGGGAAGAGTGGCTGGAAAGCTGCTGGGCAGAGAAGGACCAACAGCATCCTGGCTTGCATCAGAAATGGTATGGCCAGGAGAAATACAGAGGGGATTGTTCCCCTGTACTCAGCACTGGTGAGGCTGCACCTTGAATACTATGTTAAGTTTTGGGCCTCCCACTACAAGAAAGATATTGAGCTGCTGGAGTGGGTCCAGAGAAAAGTAGTGAAGCTGGTGAAAGATCTGGAGCACAAATCTGATGAGGAGCCACTGAGGATATTGGATTTGTTTGGCTTAGAGAAGTGGAAGCTGGGGCAACACCTTGTTGCTTTCTACAATTATGTGATAGGAGGTTGCAGTGAGGTGGAGGTTGGTCTCCTCTCAAATAACTGGTAATAGGATGAGAGGAAATGGCCTCAAGTTGAGCCAGGGAAGGTTCAAACTGGGTATTAGGAAAGATTTCTTTACTGAAAGAGTGGTCAGGCATTGGAATAGGCTGTCCAGGCAGGTGGCTGAGTCACCATCCCTGGAAATGTTCAAAAGACATGTAGGCATAGCACTTGAAGACATACTTTAGTTGTCTGGCACTGTTGTGTTGATGATTGGGCTTGATGATCTTAGAGGTCTTTTCCAACTTTAATGATTCTATGACTATATGATCCTGAAACATTATAGATGGAAAGGATAGATGTGGCACTCAGTGCCATGGGCTGGGAACCGCAGCGGTGGGTCAAGGGTTGGACTTGATGATCTCTGAGGTTCCTTCCAACCCGGCTAATTCTATGATTCTATGATTCTATGATAAGTTTCTCTATTTCTCTCCCTCTGATGGAAATTGAAGATTTTTTTTCAGAAAACCCAGTCCACCATGGGCTTCTCTCCACCAGCCAAGGCTCCTGCCCATATCCTGCTCTGGTGTGAGCTCTTCATGGGCTGCAGTTTCCTTCAGAGCAAGTCTGCCCATTCTGATGTTGTCCTGCCTTGGCTGCAAGGAAAGGTTTGCATTGGCAGCTGGAGCTCTGGCTCTCTCTTCTGCTTCACTGACCATGGTGTCTGCAGGGCTGGGCTGCTCCTCTCATGTTTTCTTGCTCCTCTGTTTCAGCTGCTATACTGTTTTTACCCTTTCCTAAATATGTTATCACAGAGGCAGTACCACCAGCACTGCTGATGAGCTCAGCTTTGGCCAACAGTGCCTCTGTTTTAGACCCTGATGGAACTGGCTCTGCCCAGCATGGGAACAACTCCTGGTATCTTCCCACATAATCCCCTCCTGTCACCAAAACCTTGTAATGTAAAACCAATACAAGTATTTTTAATTGCTATCTGAATCATTAAATATCTGTTTAAATTAGCTTACAATAAACACATGCCTGTTCTGTTGAATATCACTGCTGGCACATTGGAATGAGAAGCTGTTAGCAATAAGATTAACTTCTGAAGCATGTAAATAACTCAAATTGACAACCAAAAGTAAAATTAAATAAAAACAACTTACCATTTCCCCATGTATTATATCACTTGTGCTCCTCTTGCATGGTACCAGAGGCAGTATCTTTTCAAAAGACGGAAAATCACAGCATAACATAAGCACAATATAGTCTTGTAAAATCTGTAAAAAATAAACAATATTTTTTTCCTACATAACCATTACTGGAAGCTTCTCTTTTTTAAGTACCAGGCCACTAAATTCAACTTGAGAATTCATAGGTGTAAGATTGGTTGATCATTGTTCTAGGAAACTGAAGAAGCAGATGTATTTTCCATAAATCCTAATTTTCCTTCAAACTAAATATATTCCTACGTACAGTAGAAAACTGTGAAAACGAGACAAATTAAAAGAAAATAATGTTGACTAGTACCAGTCATGCTCTCCACTGACACAACAGACTACTCTCTGAGACACCCAGAGGCATTTGTAAAGTTGCCAACACAATTGCCAGTGAAGGCTGCCAAAGAAGAAACCACTGATAGAGAAGTAGCTTCCTTAGCTTGTCATTTTGCCCACTCTGAGTCTAAAGCAGGAGGAAAGAAACAGAGGAGTTTGGCTTAATCAACAGAACACTAGTGTGTACCTTTTTACAAGACTATTACAATAAAGTATGAAAGGGTTTTGATTAATATAGGCTCTTTTTAAAAGGTATATTAAATATACCTACTTACCTAACATTTATACATATACCTAAATTTACCATCTAAAGGCAGAAAATTTTAAAACATGGAAAGGCTGTTTGAGAGTCCATGCATTTATAACTGGCACTGTATGATTCCAGGCAAGTCAGCTTTCATGTGTAATATAACTAGGGCCTGCTCATGGGCAGCTGTCGGTAGCATCAGGACTAGAATACAATGCCTGTTGCCCTACAGCTGAGCATGCTCGCTATCTCACTTATGAATATCTCAAATCATCTTTGTATTTGTCACAATATTAAAAGGAAATGTAATAGAGCACATTTTAGAGAGAACTTGAGGTGCAGACATAGGACATCTATGCCATGAATGCAATAATACTTCAAGCTGAGCAGATTATTCCAATTAGGGATTCATTTATTAATTTAGTGAACTCATTACAGAACTGTATTTCTATGGCTGAACTAACCTGTTGCTTCAGAAATTCAAGGAAGAAGAGATTTAATTTTCCCCTCCCCCAAGACAAATCTTTAGATACTTTTTCTTCTTTATCAAGCTACTCTTAATCTTGCTGAAATGGCAAATAAATTCTTGCAGAGATATTGGACTGCTTAATTTAGATATAGACTCATTGATTCTAAGATCTATTTATATGCCATGAAAAGCAATAAACTTAATGATAAACTACAGAGATTGAATAATATTGTACTCATAATTTACACTTATAGTATGGGAAAGTTTTAACTTTGTGATAAAGTGTCTGACACAGTAGTGGTCTGAGCTTTCTGAAGCAATTCTGAGCCCTGCTGGCATGTTTTGAAAAAAATCTACAAATACTTTAAAAGGGAACTAAGACAAGGTATTTTCAAGAGAAAGGCAAGAAAATTAAATGCTGCATGACCATGTTTTCCATGGATGACACGCTTGAGTTTTCTCTGAAATAAAATGGAAGATAATCCAGGTTTTGCTACTTTTATCTGAATACAACATTTCTCCCTAGTTTCTTCTTTGTCTACTTTTTAATATGGTTGGTTCTTTTAATTCACATTTCTGTTTTTTCATGTAAGTTTGTAAAAGTGAATGAGAATCAAAGCACCAGATATTTTGGGGGATAACACAACTGAATGATTCAGTTAGCAAACATAGGAAAATATCGTCTTTTTCACACTCTGTAATTAAATACAATTTATGTAATCACAAATAAGCTGTTTCAACTGAAAAGAATAAACTCATTGAGAAACTGACAGTTGTTGTGGGCTTTATTATTTTAGTAATCTTTTTCTCTAAAACATAAATCACTAGAAGATATGTGAGAATCAAAGCCAATCTATCAAGCTGTTAAAAGAAATAAGGAAAAGAAACTGTAGACATAATTCACTATTGTGCTAATCTAGCTTTATACTAAGGGAACTCCACAGGCTTTTTTGCTTGTGGACATTATGAAACAAGCTTAATTTATTAGCTATTCCAGTAGACAAAGCATCATAAAGTGCAATCACCAGCAGTTTCCCAGAACACCCATTCCCTGGAACACATAACATAATGGCATAAAAGGCTTTAATAGCAACTTGCTCAGATTCTGTGTCAAAAAGGCAACGCATAGCCACAAACTCCAGCACAATGAAATTGGTCTGTTCAAAAGCAGTTCCCTGTGTATTGCTTTTATCAACATTAAACCAAATGTGAGATGGAAATCTGACTTACTGATCTTTGGGGTTTTTTCCTCAATTTTATTATTCAGAAAAAGTCATGGCCTTTGTAACAAAGTCTGGGACATATCAGTATTATTGTTAGGGGGCATTACTTGTATGTGAAATAATCAAGCCATTACATCTACCAAGATACTTTGCATCTAATCCTATATTTTATTCTTTTCACAGATACACAGGTGATGTACCATCAGCCAACTTCAGCATAAATTCTTTTGATTTACTTCAGTATAGCCAAAAGAGAACAACATTGTGTTGCAAGATGTAAAATTCAGTACTAATGAAATTATATCTTTGTTGCAAAAAAGGCTGTGAAGTGTGTGTATATGTAAAAAGTTCTATTTGTCATCTGCTCATCTTCAACTTTCATCAGTGTAAGGTTTTAGCCAGTGAGACTGCAAGGACCTATGAATGATATTCTCCTTGACCTTCTAGAAGAAACCTGTACCATTATTTGCCATTTTTTCTTTAAGTTAAGCATACATTTTATACATACTAATTTCCTCTGGTTTTCCTTTGTTATTACTATAAAAGATTACTGAGGGGTAAATTCATTGTAAATAATCCAAAGTGACATATTAATTCTGTCAAAGGTATTGTTTAGACAAATTATAGTTCAGTTTAAAGATATTTTGCAGTTTTTGGAACTGCAAAACTGATTCCATGTGCAAACACAAATTTAAGCTACACATTAGGATAATACTTATAATAATTTTTACCTCATATTTCAGAAGTTGCAATGAGCACAATGATAATAGAGATGGTTTATTCATCATTAACTCTTCCTTTTTTTTTTTTTTTTTTTTCTTCTCTCCATCTCACTTTGGTAATGACATATCATGGATAAATTCCAAAACCAAGAACATTTTAACACACTCTCGCCTATGTTATTTGGAAAGATTTTGCCTTCAGTGCTTCAGATGTCAAATGCACTTGTGCATATGTTTGACATTTAAAATTAAATCTATGATTTGCAGAATTGTTCACTCTTTTGTTAAGGATAAATTTATTTATGATCCCTTTTTCTGGACCCTCAGTTGTTCCATTCATAAGATAGGAAATAATCCTGTAAACAACCGTTTGGACCTTCAGCTATCTACTGCTTTTTTTACCTGACTTGAATGTCTCTTGGGTTTTTCCTGGTGGAAGCAAGTCTTTGCCACACATTCCCTGTTGTAACAATATGTGGTGAATAATCCTTGGCCACCAGGTGCCCACCAAGTAGCTCTATGATGTCCCTTCCTCAACAGGACAGGAGGAAAAAATACAATTAAAAAGTTTCTGGGTTGGGATGAGGACAGGGACACCACTTGCCAGTTACCACCATAGGCATGACAGACTCAGTGTGGGGAAATTAATTTAATTTACTATCAGCTAAAAAGAGTAGAGTAGTGAGAAATTTAACAACTCTAAACTTCCCACCAACCCTCCCTACTTCCCAACATCAGGTTCACTCCAGACTTCTCTTACCTCTTCCCCTCTGAGCAGCACATGGGTACAAGGTATGGAGATAACAATCAACTCATAACAGTGCCAGAAAATATGCTCACACACAGGTTTTCTGCTGGGTCACAGCTTTTTTCAGAGCAGTCCCATTTGCTCAGGCACGGGATCCTCCATGGACTACAGCATGGATATCTGCTCAACCATGGACCTCCAGGGACAGGCATGAGGTCAACCAGCATCACCATGGTCTTCACCATGGGCTGCAGGAGAACATCAGCCCCAGTGCCTGGAAACTCTCATCCCTCTCCTTCTTCACTGAATTTGGTGGCCTTGTTGTTGTGTCTTACACATATTCTCACTGCTCGCTCCCAGCTGCTGTTGATCTTTTTTTAAACCTTCTTAAATGCATTTGCACAGAGGCACTCCCAGCACTGGTGATGGGCTCAGCTTTGGCCAGCAGTGAGCCCAATTTGGAACTGACCAGAACTGTCTCTGTTTGACATGGGGGAAACTTCTAGAGTATTTTTACAGGTGTTACCCCTGCAGCCCCCCCCTGATAATGAAACTTGGTCACATAAATCAAATACAGAAGGTGAATCTTTGTGTTGAAATATAACCACACTGAATCATTTTGTCTTTAACTAGTTCTTAAGGACACACATCATGCCACTCAATGACATTCAACACCTGTTTCTTTCCCATAAATTCTTCTCATCTTTGTAAAGTATTTTACTCAATATTAAAACTGACACACACCTCCCACAAACCACCCTGACTGTTTGCAGCACAACAAATTTTACATTGGAGAGGGGGAAAAAGCCCTAATAGAGATATACAAGAAGTTTTTTCATGATTGAGGCAGAATCAAAATCTTTCTGGGAGAAAAACTTAATACAATTCAAGTTTGAATTGAAAAAAACATATGAAAAATATATTTTCTTGGGTGGCAGATTATCAGCTGTAACAGCACTCCTTCATGAAGTTATGCTTCAGAGAAAGACTTTCACAGTTCCTCTGTACCTCAGATTGCTCTGGGTTAATTTGACAAGTGATTTCCAAACTGTCAAAACTTTTAACAGGAGTGCTGTAGGAACAGATGCAGTCATAGTGCTTTGGAGGAAATGTAAGTATTTTAAGCAAGTGAATATCTGTAGGCAGATGTTTTACAATTCCATACAGCTGAGTATTGAAAATGCCAAAATTCTACCAATTAGGCATAGAATAATAAGAGCTTCTTGATTCTAAAAACGCATATTTTACTTTAAGTTAATGAGTTTTCTTTAAACTTCTTGTAAGATATTGCTTTTATTTGCTTTATTTTTCTATAGGCTTATGTATTCATACCACTTATCTCCTATGACTTTCTAGTTCAGCTGTTCTATTTAGATAGGAAAGAAAAAACCCCTTCTTTTTATGTGAAGTTAGAAAAAAAAAAAGGAAAATAAGGAAAATACTGTATTCATAGGGAAAGAGAATAGTTGAATTGTTGGAGAAAAGAGACAAATAAGATAAAAATGAATAAAAGAGGAATAAAATTAATAGATTTTCCCTTGGAAAATGTTTTTTCTCCCTTTTTCTATTCCAATGCCCCAAGAAAGCAAAAAGAAAAGAATAACATTAATATAAAAGGGCAGCTCTTAATTTTGAGATAGTGGAACCTGTTCCCTCCAGAACTTTCTAACTGTGCAATCTTTGTAAATCTCTTTTCCTCCTATGCTAACTATGAACCACACGTTTATTTACTTGGCCTCGGCACACTAGGCAGTGTACTGTGCCTGTGCAATGGGGAGTCCTAGCTGGGAATCCTCAGAAACCCAAAGGTATTAGAGCCCCAGATAGATTTCATGAATGGTGCTGAAGTTTTGGGCATCATCTGCAGACTAAGAGACTCAACTGAGTCAATTCTTTAAGTATAAATTTGTTCTTTTTTCTTTGATATTTGTTGATCTTAATCTCCTTCAAAAATTATCTGATAGAATTTGGAAGAGGGGGATTATTATTGCAATTATAACTAGAAATGAAGTAATAACAGTATTTTTTCCTTCATAATCCAGTCAGTACAACTTTTTTTCGTTTGTAAAATTAAAGCATATGTGCAGTTTTTCTTAGAAAATACTATTAAAAACATTAGTTACAGAAAACAGAGAAGGTGCTATTCCCATGACTTTTGCAATATTTCCCAGAGTGTATGATGACTCTATCACAGACCTCATGTACATCTTGCTGGGACTTTACTAAATCATATCAGAAGATTTCGTTGTTGGATGGAGGGTTCAATTCTGCAGTACCAAGGAACATAAATTTTACTAACAGTCTATTGAGTTGCTCACTTTTACCTCTATATTCTCATGCAGTGTCATCAAATGCAATACTTTTGTCTTCTTTTTCTTCTTCTTTGAATAAATAGTAGGAAAACTACTTGCTTTTTAAATGGATACTCTTTAATTGCTAGCAGACAAACTGACTACAATGGTTTGCAAGTATATACTTCATTAACTCCATTTTTTTTTTCTTTCAATTATTGGAAGTAAGCTAGTTATTTAAAAGTAACAGTATTCACCTAATAAATCCCAGCACAATAAAATGTCTTTCAATAGTATAATAAAATTGAATAATTTTTCCTTTATAACATGTCTAAATTATCATTGTAGGTTAAAAACTGCAATATCTTTGATGTACTCTCAGAGACCAACTTCTAGGCATAAAGTACCTCACTGTTCTGTAAGACTTGTATCTGATGGGAAATTTTAAAAGAACCATTCTACATTCAGTGAGGCTAAACTTAACATTTTGTTGCTGTGGAAAGTTGAAATTTTCAATTTAATTCCACATTATGGCACTCAGGATTATCTGCTTCATAACCTTCCCCAGCACTGAGGTCAGACTGTCAGGCCTATAGTTCCCTGGATCCTCTCCTGTTGGCCATTCTTTTAGAGGTGCATCACATTTGATAACCTCCAGTCAACTGAGATCTCCGTGGATAGCCAAGGCTGCTGATAGGTGATGACTGGTGCCTTGGTGAGGACTTCCCCAAGCTCCCTTAGGGCCCTTGGGTGGATCCCATCTGACCCAATAAATTATTCTGTGCATCAAAGATTCATTAACTAAAGTCAGTTAATATCATATCAATCAATTTTACTCTTTATATGCTTTCCCCATATAAAAAGGATGATTTAAAAAAAAAAAACCCACCTAAAAATAATTTATAGTAGTTTTAGTTTTACTATATTTGTTTGAATGTTAAATGCTCATATTGCCTACAAAATCCAGAACTGCCAAGTCACAAATGTCATATTCTCAAAAATGTATACACAAAAGATAGAATGTTATATTAATAAAATACAAAAAACTTCAGTATTGATGACATGATAAAATCAAGAAAATTGATCACTGGACTTGGTGATTTCAGTCAAATCTCTGAACCAAGCAAGTTGGGTTTTTCTGCTCAGAGAAGCCTTTTACACAGTCACAGCTTTTTATTTTGAGTTCATGCTGAGGAAAGAAACTGGAAACCTGAGGAAAGAACAAAATTGGTTTTATTCTGCTTAAAGGTTTCAGCAAAGCCCAGCTGTAAGTAGAATCATTTCTTTTTAAATAGGTAGTTTGGTTCTTCATGGAGACATTTTCAGAATTGAATCTTTGGCAGCATCTCAATCACAGCAGCAGAAAATTATGATGCTGGGACAATCCAATTCTGAAAGCACCTGTTTCCAAACAAAAAAAAGCTTTTCTTGATCATCAAGCATGATTGTCCCCACATTTTTTCCATCTGTGTATCACCATACCTACACTAACTTCCTTCTTTAAAACAGAAAGGTGAAGCTTTAGATTTTTTTTCTGTAATCAGACCCTTGGGTTTTCTTTGAATGCAAAATGCAATAAGGAAGACATGCAACAGTCTTTTAAACTATGTTTGCATGCTAATCCACTTCTTTGTGCACATGCATACCAACACAAACTTAGTGACAGATGAGGAAGAAAGAAATTAATGAGGGAAGTTCATGAGACAGTATAATTTTCATCTCCATCTACACTTTTTTTATATCTTACTTAATAGCTCCTTATTTGAAGAATGAGTGATAACCAGCTCAGAAATATGTAATTAATCAGATCAGAAATATGTAATTAAGAAGAGTATTTATTAGGAAGAAGTTCTTCACCATGGGGGTGGTGAGACACTGGAACAGGTTGCCCAGAGAGGTGGGCACCCCCCCCCATCACTGAGATACATTGCAATGTGAACACCAGGCAACATTGTTCTTTCTTAAGTTACAAGTGCAGTGGGTCCAACATTTTTCTTGTTTCGATAGCAAGTAGGCTGGGACAATCTGACACTTTCTGACCTTGCCTACTGGAGCAGTGAGTTGAAACAATCAGGTACCTCCTAGTTCAAGCACAAATACAGTGATTTGGTGTAATGTGGCCCTCCCTAGTGGCACCTGGAACTGTGTTGTCTGGGAAGTGCACCCAAGACCCTTCCTGCCCAGATCACAAAACGAATCCGAAAGTTTCCAAAGCTGACCTAATGTGGCCATCATGGAGAAATACTGATGAAAGCCATTCGTCCTGTGACCCTGTGTATATTGGTCCTAAAGGAAAGGACCTTAGGAGTTCTCCAGGATCACAGAAAGCTGCTAACCCATGTCTATTTGGTCTATTTGGGAATTTGGTCTATTTGGGAAAGAGTAAGCAGTCTGCTACACATATATGTGGAATCAAGTCATATTAATTTACTGTAATTTGATTCCATGGATAAGTCAGAAATATATTTCATTGAAACTTCTTTTTATGCAGTTCAAGGTACCAAAACTTAACACCTCAATATAGTTTAATCCCTGTATCCATGTGTGTATGCACAGTTTAGTTTAGAAACTTTTTTTGATCTTTAATTGAAACTCTGCTTATAAATTTTTTTTTATTATTGATTAAATATTACTAGAAAACCATATCATTTGGTTTTGTGATTCATGGTAATAGTGTCAATCGACCTCACTTTGCTGCTATTCTAAATCATACCAGACCATAATTGTGTGTTAAAGCACTAAACTGATATCCTTGTACCTAAATGTTTTAGTCATTGATTGTTGACCAACTCTGGGATCCAGCTACACCAAGACACTGAGAAAGAGTTTAGAAAGCAAGGGATTCCACTCAGAAACTCCTGACTCAACAAAAGGGTCTTCCTCTTTTTTTCTGATTCCTATGCAAATCACTCCAACCCAATCCTAACTGAACCTCCCCTATCACTGTATAAATAATTTCCTCTGATCCTGATGTAAATTACTCAAATCAAATTCCAGCCCCTACACACCTCTTCCACATAGAAAGTAATAGAATGAGGCTTACAATCAAATTCTCTCCAGAGGCACTTTAACAAATCTGCACTAAAATAACATTTCCATGAGATCTTGGTTGCTGATTTTTTAAGTGACCTTCCATTTCTGTCCATGACATAAAAGAAGGGGAGAGAGAAGAGGGAAACAGTAGTATTAAAAATCAAATCTACCACTTGTCTCAGACACACCTAGCTTTTAGCAAATAGGTAATTCTAGTTTAAAATTACAGAATTAAATGACAAAATAAATAATATTGTTACCTTTCAAGGACATCAAGAATGTGAAGAAGCTCATACCTGTTTCTTAAGATAAGGAAAAACCCCCAAGGGTATGAGGATTTGCAAACTATCTGATAATGCTATAAAAAGCCTCTGAGCTGTTTATGAATATTAAAGTGACTTCTAGACAAAGATATATGTTTGAAATGGACTCTTAAATATTGTTGAACCACCGCAAATACCTAAGGGGGAGTAACTGTTACCCCAATTCCAGTGTTTATGTAAGGGAAAAGGTAAAAAAATGCAGTATTATGGACATAAGGTATTGTTTAGTGCAGCAATGTTCCAGAAACATATAAACAGTGTTGGGGGAAGAATGTCAACATATTTTACATGCAATCTTAGTATGATTCTGTACCTTAGAGATCTAATTGTATGAGGACTTTACCTATTGAGTCAAATCCAGTACCAATAAATTGCCAATGAACTTCTGAACACTGACTAGGATCATATATGTTAGGTTGGTAATGACTGACAAGGAAGAAAGATTTGCTGTAATGATGAATCTGAAAAAGAGAGGAAAAAAAGTCAGTAAATGCTTTTTTTTTGAGAGCGAAACTACCCACAAAAGCCAAACCAAACCAAAAAATCCCAACGGCAGACCAACAAACCAAAACAAACAAAAAAATAATCAAAAACAGCCCTCCAGAAAACAAGCCCACATACATTTCTCTAGTTATGGCATTCCTTGAAACCTGAAAGAAATCAGAAATTTCTTCAAGACTGAAGATTGTTTAGAAAAATCTATTTAATCTAATGTGTTAACGTTTCCTTTATTTCAAAGGACAGTAGTAAGTAAATAATAAAAACAGTGGATATTGTTGAAAACATTGTAGAGATCAAGGAAAACTGAGGAGACACATTTTTAAAAGACTCCTTAGTACCATTATATCAGATGAAGCAGTTTTGTTTGGTTTTTTTTACCTGGACGACAATGCGCCATCTAGAATGTAATTAATTCCCGGGAGGGACAACTTCCTCTGTGACTATATCACAGGAATTGAGAGACTCTCTTGTGGCATACAGTACCTGCATCAGGTTCACTTTACAAACAAAAGAAAACTATTTTTAAATCAAGAAGCAGGCCTGAAACCAGTTTTTATTTCCAAGATGCTGAAATAAAGGCTTCTGCGCTAAAAGAGAGAAGAGTGCCTGGAGATCTTCAAGTAAATGTCAAGTACCTTTACCATACGTCAGTTAATTTGCAATACTATAGATTACCTATGTACTAAATAAAAGAGACAGGTAAGTAGGTGGATGACTTCTGGAAAGCAGACAACATCAAAACAGATTTATTGAAAAAAACTATGTGATATTCAAACTGATAGGAATATAGGAAGCAAAGAAACATAAGAAAGCTTTAATAAAATCAGTTGTATTTCATTAAAAGGTAGTAGCTGGACAGAGCCCCTAAACAAGCCACACAAACTCATGCCCACCAGTCTGACAGAACCCCAAAGGGAGCAGATAAATTTGATCAACAAGATATTTTCAACTTTGAGATGTCATAAGTACAGTATCCAGACAAGATTAAAGATAAGGAAAGTAATAATGAAAATACAATCACTAGGTGAACAAAATCAATGAAATTAAACACTAATTTTAAGATAACTGACAACAGATGTTATCTTAAAAATAACTTGGAGATATCCTGGAGGTGAAACTGGAGAGGAGAGAGGTAAAATGCAAATAAACTCCATAAGGTATCAAGAAGGGAAAGTCTGGATTCCTGTCTTTTCAAATTTACCACATACAATTACCTTTTGGAAATCCAAAGGCTTATGTTTGTAGTCATACACAAACTACACAATGACACCTACCCATAACCCTCTTCCTGATTTATATTGCAGCTTCCCATAGCCCTGCTCATATATCATATATTTAATAGTCATGAGATTAAATGTGTAATGACAGGAAAGAGACACAGATGTCAAATCTTGCCACCCTCTAAGGGAACTCCGTAATTCCTGGGCTGCTCCTAACCATACAAATTAATACTTTTCTTATCTACTCTCTGTTGGTTGGATGACCTTCTATCCATTTCATACAAAGTAGAGTAAGTTCAACAGAAAAGAACTAGAAATCTTCTCTGAACTACTCATAACCTGGTAATTACAGGAAATGATCAGACAGGTACAGTTGGCTCCCCTCAGGCCACAATCTGTCCCATATCATGTCTATTATATAGTTTTGGTTTTTTTTTTAAATTCACTTTCTAAAGTGAAGAATCATTGAACTGAATAGCTTTATTCACTACTACTTTCTTACTTTGACCAGAATTTCAGGACTCAATCTCCCCCCAAAATACAGGGAATAGATACCAAAATAGACAGAGATTATAGATAGATAGACAATACATACCAAAAGACAGAGTTTAAAATAGTTAAAACAACTAATTTTGAGAACTTTACCTATAAAGAACAAAGGGCTATGATAAAAGAAGCCAAATAATTTCCATGGTTTTTTTCAGCTACAGTTGCTTCTATATTACTGTTGACGAAGCCATATTTTTCATAGTAGCCATCTCATCATAAGAGTGACTTTCCTTGGTGTAGGCTTTCCTCTCCAGGTAAGTTAAAACTAAAAAATATTATTGCAAAAATGAGCATATAACTGTATTCCAGTATCACATAGTTTGGTAAAGGAATTTTATGGAGAACATTGCGAAATTTGTGAAATTTATTACAGATTGCTATAAGCATTTAGGAAGAAGAGGAACAGTTTCTGATCAAAATGAGTATTCTGCAAAATCTTATAAAACACAAAGAAATATTTAACATGGGTATTTCAAATAGATATGCAAGAACCCATCTTAAGGTATGCAAATATGGTTAAGAATGTTCAATTCCATAATATATATTACTCTTATCTCTCTCTGTTTACCCAATTATTCTCCTCAGAAATATGAAATCGAAATATGTAGGGAAATCTTTTAATAAATCATGTCTGCAAATAAATAACCATTACCTAGTTATATAAAAGTAAATTACATTTTTAAAATATATTATTAGTGCTTGAGAAAATTGCATTTCACACTTATAAAGGTATGAAGAATATGGTTGATTCATTTGACATTATTTTGGGGATTCTTTTTGAGCTGCACAGTTTCTTGTTGAAAAGAATTAACTTAGGAGGGGAACAAGTAAAAGGGCTGCATGGAAAGTTTTGTTGAGTTTAGCCTTCTGAAAACAAGGTTCTACCAGAGAGCAGGTCACTGCTTAATATAGTGCCATTTTATATTATTCTCTTGTAATAGCGAATAAAGAGATGTACACTTCTTTCAGGTCTCAGTCATTTTCCATATGAGCTGAATTAATCTTTTAATTTTCTCAGCATAGATTCTGTAACATTCTTAGGTTGTGAAACAAGCTTTTTGTCCTAACCTTAGAGAAATGAAATATGTATATATATATATGTAATAGACTTGTTGAGGTTTTTTCTGTAGTTTGCTAGACATACAGCCTTTGCTTTCGTGAAAGGAAAGTCAAAGAAACATTGTTGAAAACAGACTTGCAGTTTTTCACTCCTCTTTTGATATTCTGAGATATTCTGTTAGTTAATATTATGTTTAATAGGCACTATGTTTTTATTTAAGTGATTTTAAACACTGTGAAAGGCTTTGATACACTTAATTTTAAGCAGTTCCTGTTCAGATAAAAGGTGACTTCAAATCTGTTCAAATTGTCACAAGTTAACTGAAACTTTTGTTTTGTGCTTCCAGTTGTCAATAGATAATTTCTGGGGGGGGTTGAGTGGCATTGGGTTTTGTGTCTGTATCTGTTAGCTGCTGAAGTACCTTTTTTTTTCCAATGAAGTACCCAACCACTTCATTTACACCTCAATTGCATTTTTATCACCATTCCCTTCATGCCTGGTATATTTGCTCTTTTAACATACTCAGTGTCTAGTGTATATCTTATGCAACTCAATGAATTTCATGGTCGTTTTGAATCAATTTAGTGGAAGAGATTCAGTTCTTTAATGTGGTGACTACGTACAGACCAGCTATCTGACACCTACAGTAGAGACATTAAATTTTCATCCTGCAGATGTTCATTCTTCTTGCCGATTTAATATCATTCCTCTCCCACCCATCTCCCAGCCCCAGAATCTCAAGTATATGCCAAAAAACATCTTCCTTTGGATGACAAAATTTCATTTTATCAGCTTGGATTGCATCAAATCTCTTCTAAATAGGCAAATTATACACCGAGGACAGCAAATAATCACTACTGATGATGTCAGCTGGAATATGAGCTCTGAGAAGCATATTATTTCTTGCTTTTGAGGTAAATAAGTACTAAAACCAATGTTCTTACTACTTCCTGAAAAAAATTCCAAGAAAACTGAAGGAGCAATTTTCTTGTGGACAAAGATTTCCTGTAAGTAACTAAGCATAAAATGACAGTGAGTTCTTCAGAAGCCTAAAGCTAGAATCTGAGTGATTAACTTTTCATCCAAAAACATAGGTAGATACGTCTCTTTAAGTGAGAAAAGGAAGTTCTAGGTATTAAAAATTGAAATTAAAAGAGGACTAAGTCAAGTTGTTTGTGAAAAATGATCCTTATAACTGTTAATTAATTGTTAATTAATTAAATTAAGATATTAATTAGATTGGTTATCTTTCTGGTTAATGAATTAAATTTTTTTTTAGAATGAACACTTTAAATAATGTCTAAAAATCATATGATTTTTATCAGAATTTTCCAAATATTAATTTAATGAATTTCTATTTGTTTCTTTGTTTTTTTCTTTGAAAAGAGTGATGAGTAAATCTGTTTTATCTTTTACTTTTCTGGGGGGTCGTTTGGTTGGTTGGTTGGTTGGTTGGTTTACGATGAGAAGAATTAGGAAACCTTCAAAATTAATATTTTCTATAATGTGGGGTTTGTACAAAATGTCATCTATATATAGTGCTAACTATATGTATTTCTTCATGCAAGAAACTGAAACTTAGATGGTTCTTAGACTCATGGTCTTTTCTGTGTCATTGATTTGCAGATTACAAGTAAAGAGAAATAAAGGAACTTGAACAACAGCATTGTGCAGGAACCAGAATATACATGCTACTTTGTTCGATCATTAAGAGTAAAGTCAACAAATAAATTGTAATAATATATAGAAAATCAAAATACTCAAACCTTGCCTCTTCATAAAATCTCAATTTAATCTCTACATTAATATATACTAAAGATGGACTAGGTTAAGGGTCACTTTCATCTCTGTAACTAAATGTGTATCGTAAATATTAAACACATAGTGCCAAATCTTAATTCTGGAGATTGCGTTATATTTTAATACTCTAAACTTGATTCTCAGGGGAACTACAAAAAAAAAAAAAAAAAAAAAAAAAAAAAAAAAAAAAAAAAAAAAAAATATCTCAGAATTCTGCTTTTTCAGTTATCTCTCATTACTTTCCCTGTGGGCTATTCACACTTCTGTTGTGAGGTAGTCATGTTCTGGAACAATATTAAGGTGTTTTTTTCTATAACTATTTGGTAGTGCACTCTTCAACAGCCTTATTCAGGAATCAAGTCAGAAAGTATATTATTGCATACAAATCTGTTAAGATCTGGTAATATAAAAACAGTTGTCATACTGGTAGGATTAAAGTATGTTTTTGATCATCCTTGTCTATCTGTATAAAAGAGAATATTCCTTTTCTTCCAAAGTAGCTGAAAATGAATTTTCAGTAAGAGTTCCAGTACGTTTTGCTGTAACTTCACCTTCAGCCTAACTCAAGTCCAAAAGGCTACTTTAGTTTCTGGCAGATTTTTCAAATCCGCAAGATCTATTGCTCATTAGGGATATTGAGAATATAGTCAATTGCAGACACTTTTTGTTTTCTGCAGAGGCTGAGGTTACAACAGCCAATTATAATTAATCTACAGTTGCTTGACAGCTCTCTTACTCTGGGAGAGTTCTCACCACAGGATTTATGAGAAATATCAGTTTTTCATCCACTACATGAACAGCCAGAAATGAACAGAATATAGAAAATCTAAACATACATGTCCTTTCAGTGGATACCAGAGAAAAGACCTCCACATCTCCCTTCTCACTTCACCTCCTCAGGAAGCTGTAGAGAGCATTGAGGTCATTTTCCCTCAACCTCCTTTTTTTCCAAACTAGACAAACAATGTTATCACTATAACTAACTGCCTAAGAAGGCACCTGTTCTGCAGTTACTTGACAGTAGACGTTAAAAAAATTCAAAATTTGAGGTAGGATCAATCCCTCCTGCATTGAGCCATTTAAAAGTTTTATGTCCAAGCTACAGCAATTTTTTTAGGCTAATACTACAGTCAAAAAGAAAGAAAAGTCACCTTGAGAGGGTTCTCTCAGGGTAAGCAACTTTCTCAAAGTGTCTATCTCTCTCCACTCACTAAAGAGGAATGGTAAACAGTACAAGAGAAACTTGAGCTGTGCTTCTGTTACCCATCCAGACCCGAGTAGGTGCAGCTCCTATGTTTCCTACAGCATCTAATACATCTACACCTAACACTGACATGCAGATTTCTGAAGCATTGTCTTGAAGCTATGAAAAGTGTTCAAAGGCATCTGAAACAACACTAGATGGCTTATTTATGAGTAATTGAAGTAAACCCTTACAGTCTTTCTAGTAATGTCACCAAAATAACAAAGCTCCTGAATGAGACTTTTGCGTTCAAATGAAGTTGAAGAGGAAAGCAAAACTAAAGAAACCAAAAATATTGTTTGAATAACTCGCCTCAATTTGCTTGGACCTTTCAACTCCTCTCCTTTCATCTCCACTCTTTTCCATTCATGCTGCAGTTCTTAGTGTGCCATAAAAGGAATTACTTTAAATTCACATGTATAGTCCAAGGAAGCAGCCTAGAGTATGCGCTAGCTAGGTCTGGTTAGCCCAGACAATGTCCATAGAACAGTGGTGTCTCTACTTCGATTTACAAAGCTCTGCAGGCACTCTTGCTTGGAAGAAAACCCCAGTTTCATGAGTTAGATGTCTGCCCCATGCTTCCTACACCAAGACATTGTTGTGATTCAGATCCAATCATAACAGGGTGTCAGAGAAACCACATCTTTCAACCATGATGTGCAGCTGAAGCAGAAGACTTTTTCACCCAAAGTATATTAAGTGAGGCATAATTATTGGTTCCATCTAGTTATTCCAAACATAAGCTTATTAAAGTAGAATAATCAGCAAAATCATAGAAAGATTTAGTAACACTCTACTTGTGTTGTTTGAAATTGAGTTAATTTTCTTTATCATAGCTAGTATGAGGCTGTGTTTTGGACTTCTGATGAAAACAGTGCTGTTAACACAAGGATGTTTCAGTTACTGCTGAGAAGATCTTACATGGGGTCAGGGCCTTTTCTGCTTCTGTAATGGGAGGGATACATTATACATTTGTCTCGAACAGTCTGAAGGGCTTAAGAAGAGACAGTTCCTTGATAAGAGTGAAGGTCACAGTGCCAGAGACTGTTGTTAGCTGAGAAGAAGCAATTACTTGATCCAGAGGTGCAAACTTTGGGTGGTGACTTCACTATAACTTCTTTATTTCCCTTTTATCTTCTGTATAATTTGAATCTCCTGGTCCATAGGGTGTGGCATCAAAACACCATTGTAAGCCTTTGACCAAGTACTTGTTAACATTCCTAAGGGAATACTATCCTGCATATGGCCTAGGGCCTGCACATGGAGGCAATGGTAGAAATAACAATTGAGGAGCAAAGTAGCAGAATTGTTCTGCTTTCGAAACAGTTTTAACAAATAATTGTTAACCTGTTGATATAGTCTAAGAATATGCATGACTGGAACTAGTAGTCTATAAAAGACAAAAATCTCTCAGTAGGAGAAGCAAAACTAAATCATTTTTGTCCTTATGAATGTTTAATAGGTGCAACAGTGCTCCTTTGAATAATGTATCCAAGTTTGTAGAAGGATCTAACAGATGAAACAGTCAATAAAGACACACACCACCTTCTGTAGGCATAGAAAACATTGGGTTTGGAAGCAAATAATTATCACAAAAGAAAAAAAAAACCTCTCATACATAACATTCAATTTTTAATTGGACAGAAGGTAATTACTGTGTCCAGTTCTGGGCCCCTCAGTTCAGGAAGGATATCGAGGTCCTGGAGCAGGTCCAAAGGAGGGCAACCAGGCTGGTGAAGGGACTCGAGCACAGATCCTATGGGGACAGGCTGAGGGAGCTGGGGCTGTTCAGCCTGGAGAAGAGGAGGCTCAAGGGAGACCTCATCACTCTCTACAACTACCTGAAAGGAGGGTGTAGCCAGGTGGGGGTTGGTCTCTTTTCCCAGGCAACTATCAGCAAGACAAGATGACACGGTCTTAAGTTGTGCCAGGGGAGGTTTAGGTTACATATTAGAAAGAATTTCTTTACAGAGAGGGTGATCAGGCATTGGAATGTGCTGCCCCGGGAAGTAGTGGATTCTCCGTCCCTGGAGATATTTAAAAAGAGACTGGATGTGGCACTCAGTGCCATGGTCTAGTAACTGCAGCAGTAGTGGATCTAAGGTTGGACTTGATGATCTCTGAGGTCCTTTCCAGCCCAGCCAATTCTATGATTCTATGATTCTATAGTCTAACATGATACATTAGATACATAGAACTAACAATATGACAGCTATCCACCATGTGCTTTCCCAGGCTCAGGAGAAAGAGTGATGGCACCCTGCTTGGATAAGTTTCTCAAATCTTTTTGTCTTTAAGAAGTTACACTGGCTTAAGTCTCAAACCATTCTGCCAAACTCAGGTCCAGAGGCAGGGGGCAGGAAACAGAAAGACTTAACTAGAAAGCAATGAGTTCACCAACCAGTATGTAGAATAATTGCAAGTAGTATGTAACTGCTATTTTTTTATGTCAAGGATCAAAAAAAGAACTAGACACCACCCCCCAGGGCTGTTTGGGTTAAAAAAACCTTCATGTTTAGCATTAGTTGGCCAGATGTTCACAGTACACATCTGTAACACTGTTAGAGAAACCTCATTTTTGTCAGGGCTCCAAGTGCCCTAACAGGTCTTAACCACCCTGACCAGTCTCACCAAGGACCTCTGATGAGCCTAGGAGCTCCAATTAACTGCTGACTTCAACTTATAATCCTTGCCTGAGTTGTTTCAGAGGTCCTCCAACCCTGTTTCCTGAGTGGACTTGGGTGTTTCAACCTTGTAACTCTGTCTTGTCTCTGCCACCATCTGCTGCTGTTCCTGACTATCTCCTTGGATGGCATCCAGTCTTGATTGATCAGTTGGACTTGTGTATCATTTTCAGTGGGTCATTGTCACCAACTGGTGCTCTCTTCTGTTTTCAGATCCTTTGTGATTCAGCCCTGGACAGTGGGGACAATATTTGCACTGTGACTCAACTCTTAATTTGTCTGTTTGTGAAGAAGTCCTGTTCCTTCTTAACCCTGACAGTCAGTGAAATCAGGAGCACTATAGCTAGATGATGAAATCAGAAAGCAGTTTTTTGAAGATTCATTATTACCAGAACCATTTTTACCTCAAAGTCATTAGAATCGCTGTGCCTGCATTGTCACAGAGAGAGATAAAGACCGAAATATAGAGACACCTGCATAGAACCCATCAACCTTTCTGCCAGAACAAGATAAAAACTAGACAGAAGAAATCTGCTGTCAAGCAAGTAGAGTTAATGTGTCTAGAGTTAGTGAATAAAGCATGAGTGGAGCCATTTAGCCACAGTGGATGTAGGTGTTGTACCTATTTGCTTCTGCAAGGATACAAAAACCAGTCATTTGCTAACTTGCATGGATTTGCATACTCATGAAAACATAAAGGAGGAATATAAAATTATAATTTAGGGCTAAACTGCTTTCTATTTTGAATTCTTTCAAGCAATGAGTTTCAACAACTTAGAGGTAGGTTGACAGATTTCCAGACAAATCGGAAAATCCCTGATTTCTTGTGAGATACTGAAGTCTTGATTGTTTTGTGCATGCAGTCTGGTAATTCAGCACTGTGCTATCTGATCTGATGAACCCACATGGGTTACTATGAGAGCCAGGCATCATCTGGGCTGATTTAGAGATATATACTCATGGAAACCTTTAGGCTTTATAAAAGGAGACCTGTAGACATCACTATTGTGTTTGTGAGTTTACAGCATCTTAGAAATAGCATTCAGAGACTTTGTCCTCCCACATTTGAAAGGAAAAGCAACATTGGCATTCTTTTCTTTATTTTAACATGGACTGCTGAACAGCCAGTAAGTCTATCAAGGAACCTCCCTAAAACTTCCATTTCTGGAACCGAGTTCTCCAGAAGGAACTCACCTCTGCATTCATCACAGGGAAAGGAAAAAAAAAATTCTGCATTGTTCAAGGTGTGAGATTGTCTTTCATTCTTCTCAGCAACTTACATTAACTGCTGTCTCAAGGAAAAAAAGGGATTACAGAGAGCAGCTGTTTGGATGGAAACTGCTTTATATAGAAATATTTCAGTCGACGTGATGTTATGCATCTATGCGTCTCTCTGGATTCCTGTTAGATATTAAAGTCCCAGGCATATTTGTTTGAACTGAGGAAAGTGAGATTTAGTGCAGTAAACAAATTGCAAAACATAAATTCTGTTTTGTCCCACCTTGATTTCTGCTAGGAAAAAGTCCTGCTTTTTACTCCAAGGACCTATCAACACAAAGTAGGACTCCAGCCATACTGTGTTATGTCTTTGCTAAAAATATCTGCCTGCAGTTGTTTCTATGAGACAGAAATTGTAATTCACTTCTCTGTATGTGTTACTCAGCACAGCATCTTGAAAAAAAATCTGCTTTTTCCTTTTCTTGCCCTGATGAGCAATTAGCAATGCAGTGGGCTGTAACTGAATGGCTGGAAGTGTGCTGGAAGAATGATAGATGAGGAATGGCTTTGCAACCCTATGTTATATGAAGCATGAATAACAACAAAGTATTTCTCACAAGTATTTTTCACATCATTCAATTCAAATGAAAATGTTTTCGTTTTCCACTTCCATTTACCTCAGTTTTCTTGGAGAAGTGTTCCGCAGTAGTCTTGAGGGACAAAGCTAGTAAAGGATTCTGTCTGTAAATTCAGCTTCTGTTTTAGAAAACTACCTGAATTTCTTCCGTCCTCCTTTCTTTGTCATTCTTTACCCTCTTGCTCCTCTATCTTTGTTCTCCTCCACATGTTCATTTTACCTTTCTGACAAGAAAACTGAATGGCCACCTTTTGGGAGCTTACTTACATTATATCTCTCATACAAGCACTCAATTAAGAATTAATAATGGAGTTTCTATCTTAATTAAATATTAAATGTTTTTTAAAATGCTTATTTAGCTTAATAAAGATACAGGGATAAAGTCAAGTCTTTCTCTAATCATTTTGAAGCTGCAATACATATAAATTGTCCCATAGCAAATATGAAAGAGTTTTGAGAAAATACTATTTTCTCAGTTAATGTTGTATCCAGAGTAATCTGAGGTTAAAGAATTTCATCAGCACAAGCAAAGCATAAGAATTCTGTCATACATCCAAAACAACTATAAAATATGCATTTGTTAATGTCTTTGGATCACCTGTTAGCAAAATGCAACTGAAGTTGTTCTGTGGGATCAGATGTGATATTGATACAGGGTATTGTGATTTTATACCTCCAGAAAAAAAGTAATTTTCAATTACATGTCAATGTAATTTTAATTACCTAAAAGTGTAATTTCCAATTGTATAGGCTGTATTTCCAATTCTGTATAGGCTGACAGTTGTATTATCTACAGATACTGAAATAACTTTGAAAATCTTTTACTCACTTTAAGGACATTCCGTTTACTTGAAAAAAAAAAAAAAAACTCCACCTCTTTATTTTAAACTGGTTTTAGACATCAAATTTTAGTTCCCTTGTGTATACATATATTTAGATTATATTTAAATTACACGATCAGTGGGAATAGTAATCTCAGCATAGAGAATACTACATCTCTCTCTGTATGCACTCAAAATTGGCTTGTAATAAAAGAGGTGACCTAATTCTTTGTGACTATAATTTGAAATGCATATTGAATGTTTGGACTGTACAAAGCAGCTCCACCAAGAAGCTCAAAATAAAATATTGGTTCTGTTTTTGGAATCAAGTTTAAAATAGTGGCTAGTTAGTAAAACGTCTATTGAACAGTTAGAAAGAAATATAACTACTTGTTTACTAAGTGAGAACAATCAGTACTGTAATATGGTGGAAGCAAGTGCTTCTAGGGAGAAAAACTAATTTTGCTACATAAAAACATGTGTACATGATAGCAATAAAGAAAACAATTTGATGATTGATGAGCCATTATTGCAGTTTACATCTGCATTAAGTATATAAACATATGCACATAGAATTATACAAATAAAATTAGTTGGTAGTGTATTCTTAACAGAAAAAAACTTATTAAGTAAGATTATTAAGAAAGATTATTAAGAAAACAGGAAATGCGTGATCTCTGCCCCTGGTTTGCACCGAGTTAATGTGTATAGTAGAGTTCCAGTGGAACTGAACGGCAAATGCTCAGTTTTAGCAGTGATCACACTCTGGAAAGCATGTAAACAGGTACTCATACTGCAGAATAAGGTCTCAAGGCTGCATTAGTTTCTAGGGAATATGGAAAGTGATAGAGTCATTAACTCAGAACGAGACAACTAAATGCATTTAGAAGAGTGACAAAGAAGAAAAGCTTTGTCACAGTAATTAGTATCACAAAGCAATGTTGCTACTCAAGCTGCAAATCAAACACACGGTGGGTTTTTTCTGCTTGAACCTACATATAAACTGTATAAAAATATGACAAGTATCTTCTTAGAGTCATAGTACAAAAGGCATTAAAAAGTCTTGTATTGACATTGTAAGGCATTCAGCATGAAAAAAAATGGGTAGAAAGAGTCCTGGCAATAATTAAAAATATTTCCATTATCTGCTATACATGATCTATTCTAAGGATTTGTTTTAGGAATAGAATGATTCAAAGGAAAGCAGAAAAGTCATTATTCAAATACCTATTTAGATTAAACTTAACCCATGGGGTACACTATAACCAAATCAAGGTCTGAAAACAGAAACTGACACTGGATGTTAAAAGTTAAAAGCATCTGAAAGCCATTTGAGAGCAAATGTCTTTTCCTATTTAAAGAGTGTACATTAGTCAGAATCATCTATATTTTAAATTATGGCTGGAACAGTTTAAAAGAGATTTCCACATGGCTTTTATATAACCTGGATTTCCTTTAAAAATTTGCATTTATTTGTGCTTTTTTCCTCTCATATCACCCAAATATTTTAACATTTTGTGTTGGTAAGATTGTAGGAATTAAGACATATTGGTAAATGAGTCCCTTAAACTTAACTGATGACATTTAAAATTATGCCAAGGAATAAATCCTTTCACTTTCCCATCTCGCTAGGGACAATCCTTTATACACACATTTTGTAATATAAATCTTTTATCACATTGACATCAATAGAGAAGATGTAGCCCCTAATGAATTGTTAAATAGAAACTTTGAGTACATAATGAAACTCTTTTATGTCTTTCAAGTTGCAGATGTCCTTACCCTGCATTTATAATTGTAAAGTGTTACCTTAACCTTCTATAATCCTAGAGAGATTTAGGTATGTTCAATTTTTCATCCGTTTTAAGTTATTCTGTTTAAAACACAGAGTTGTTTTTGAGTTAGGTTCAGTGACACTATTGACTGTAACTTTTTAAAATAATCATATTTAAATAATTTTACAATGAGGCATTTTCATATAGCTGTTTCCAGTCCTTTCTCTTCCTTAAGACAATTTGACAACTTCTATCATATCTAAGTTTCAACTGAGTAAGCAAAATCCTCTGCCATGTGCCCATGAAAAGCCTGTAAGATGCCTTTGTCTTCATTTAAATTTCAAATTACTGTCAGTGCCACTAATTGTAGATGAGAATGCACACATAGAATTTCAGACTACAGAAGAACATGCGTGCCTTCAGAATTGTTCTCTATCATAATTAATCTGAAGTGAACAATTAAATCTAACAATCTGGAAAACCATTCTACAAGAACAGGTGGGTGAGCTGTCTGATTGAAGTAAAAAATCATTGAACAGAGAAAAAAAGTGTCTCTTCAAGGCCATAAACTGATCCACAGCTTTTCTACAGGTAATTTTCAGTCTCATTTTACTTGCTGTCCTTCACAATATCCAAAATAAAGTTTACAGGAAACAGAAGTCTTATCAAAGGCATAATTTGGACCAGACATGTCATACTGAAAGCCCTTAGCAGTTTTGAAGGTGGAGAAAAAAAAGAGGACAAAAAAAATTGCAATTAAAAATGGATATTGAGCAAAAGAACAACACATTTAAAACATTAAAAACCTGACAAGGAATAGGCTGTGGTATATTCAAGTTTGAGACTTATCGGTTCATGTTATTGCAAGAGTATAACAAGAAGGCAATGCTCAATGGCAATGGTCCTGATGACCTTGGTGCTCTACCACCTAGTAGTATTAAGGATGTTTGCAATATCACATCTTAAGGAACTGCAAAAATTTTCTTGCTGTTTCAGTTAAATCACTAATTTATCAGAAGGGCATATTAATTTGTATCTGGCCCCAAGAGTCAGGCTCCAGTACAAAACAAACACATTAAGCTGATTACTATGTAACAAGACAGTTTATTTCTTCTTGTTCTGAGAAGAAGAAATAAGTGTGTCAGTAGGCAGCTGTGGAATGAGTCTTCCTACAAGGTCTCTATAAGTTCAGGCCCATGAACAGTAAAACACTGACTTCTTCCTGGCCTTCCTGTATGTGACAAGCTTGGCAACTGCATCCAGAAGACAGGCTGCAGCACCTGCCAACACATAAAATATGGAAAACTCATGTCACGAGACCTACATTTTATAGGTTAGGTCAGCGGCTTCATAGGTTTATAAACAGAAAACTCTTAGAGACAACCGAATCACAAATAACTGAAAAAAAACTGAAAGGGGGTGGTAACTGACAGGACCAGTGCTTGGAGAAAAGAAACCTGAAAATAAAGTTGGCTAAAAATACTTCTTCCAGATGATGTTTTCAGAATGCAAAATGCAATTCATTAAAATACAAAATCTTCATTAAATTTTATTGGTTTTTTTCTCTCTTTTTTTAATTGCAAAAGTGTCAAAAAATATTGTAGCCATTTGTAGTTTATTTCATCATTAAATAGATTTATTTCAATGAGATAAAACACATTATTTCAAATGTATTTAGTTTAAATTTAAATTTCAGATTATATTTGGCATGAATAATTGTGGATATATAAGATATCTGTATTTACTATGGTTCTTCAGAGTTATTGCAGCAACACTCTTTTATAAGTTAAAAATGACTATTGAAATTAGATTATTAGACATCATCAAAACTGTGGGGTTGAGTATCATCAAATAAATATTTTGCAATTTCTTATTTATGGGTTTGAAATTCTAGTTTTCCATTCTAGTTGTGAGAAAAGGAACAAGCCACAAATACCAAAACTTCAGAATTTACAGCAATATGTTTTGTTTTGGTTTTTTTTGTTTGGGTTTTGGTTTTTTAATTTGTTTGTTTGTTTTTTGTTTGGTTTTTTTTTCAAAAAGCTTTAGAAGACAAATAAGAAATAAGACAAGGGAAGAAATTTCACTTTTGCATGTTTAGAGTAGCAATGCCTTCTATACTAGAGCATATCAAATTGCCTTTGCCATCCTGGAAAAACACTTTTATAATAAAAGGAAAGGTATTTGGGATTTATTAAAGACAGACCATTACTATTGCGGGATTTGATTCAGATACATAGTGACTTCTTCATAAATATTTGACAATCCATCTGTATAAAGATTTTTTTTTTTAAGTTAAATCTATTTGGTGGAACTTCTCTTATATCTTCCTCTCTAGTCACCTGGCTCTCAAATTTAACAGTGTTTATTTCAGGGTCTTTCTAAAACGATGGGAGTGAGTAAGCCATTAATTTTGAAGTGATGATCCTCAGAATATAATGAGGACTTGTACCCTTCAAGAACTTATTGACTTAATTTTTTAATAGAAGGTTCCACAACCAATTACAAGCAAACACTATTCAGGTCACATTGAGAACAAATTAAGTGTAACTTTCTGGAGAAATGGGTATAACGAACTCTTCAGAAAGACTTGGTAGGCCACATAAAATGCCATTTTACCCAGGGTATACAGTCTACTGTACTTATGAATGTTTATTCAGACATAAGTTAACCATCTCCACCTTCATTGTGACATGCAAGAGTCTCTTTCTAAATTCTAAAATTTGGAAAATCAGGCCATTACTCTTACAGAAACAGAAATTAATGAAGCATAACTTCATTAAATTATCAGTAAGTTAATTAAAATAAAATAACATTGTTTTTACTATTCAGTCAGTAAAATGACAGAAAAATAAGAAAGAAAATTCATGTTAGATAACAAGAATACTTATTATCCTGGTGTCAGGAAGTGGATCTTCCAGATCAGGATCTTCCAGGAACTCCTCAGCAAGGCATAGATCTAGGCAGAACGGTTAGACATATTATTTATCCTCTTTTTGGAGTACATATGTTGGTGAAGACCTACACTCTAGGCTTTCCTGAGAAATATTTAAACACTGCAGTTTCATGAAAAAAACCATGGCCATTCATGTTTTGAACTTAGCTGAATGTTTCCAGCATATTATGTTGGTCTAGGAGCCCTGATACTCAGTTTTTCAGTGTTCCAAGATACTATTTTCCTAAAAGTAAATCTTCTAGACACAAGAGTTTTGCAGAAGAAATAGAAACAGGAATTCCCATATGTGGGGGACCAGCACTCAAGGCCTACTGTGGGAAGTGGTGTTGACACGTCATTGTAAGCCCTCAAAAAAACCAAACTACCAGGACTGCCTGACAAAGGACTGCTTGACACCTGTGGAAATGGAGACAACAATAGAGATAATGAAAACGACAGAGATAGCAATGACTCCAAGGCCCACTCTGGTTGCTCAGTCACCACATGACTCAACCATGCTTATTCATCATGTTCCCTAACAATTCCCTAAAGGAAACAGGCCTATAAAAGGAGGAGCTGTGGCAGTGGGCTCCTGGTGCTTCAGTGACACAAATTCTCCATCTTTGGCCAAACCAACACTGGATCCAGGACGAGTGATATGTTCTTATCAATCTCTCTAAGTTTTCTTCTCCTGGGGCCTTGAGCGACCTAGTCAAGTGGGAGGTGTTCCTGTCCATACAAGGATGTCCATGTAATTAGATGATCTTTAAGGTCTCTTCCAATCCCAGCCATTCTATGATTCTCTGATTTTAAGCCCAAGTCTGCAACCCATGATATGATGCAATGCATCCTTCAAACTACCACTGACTCAGACTGTAATTTCTACATGATACAGTGCCATATCACACATCAAGTCTAACATAGGTATGGAAGCAGTATGGGTGGATCTACAGCATCCCTATCATGCTGGAAAATAATTCTTACTAGCTTGAGTATTAGTGCAATTATGCTGTTTGCTGAATCAGTCTTTGCTATGGACAGCTCGGGTTATTTTTCACAGCACTTCTCTGTAGACATATTCTACACCATTTAGATATCCTGGAAACGGTGCTTATAGACATGTAGCTTTGTGTAGGATTGAATAATGTATGCGTGAGCTATTTATATTTGAATTTTTCAGTGGGAACACTTCTGTATTACAAAATAAGGCTTACTAATTCAATTATAGAGCTCTGGAAACAGTAGGATTGGATTCTTTCTTCACAGTTAGAATGCCAAGATGCCTGTGGATAGGTAGGTTTATCTGTCAGTGATCTCAGCACCCACTGTGCAGAAATGTGCTTTCAGAATAAACATTCTAGATCTTGAAAGTCAACAAAGCTTAACAGCTAGGCAGCCTGTATGCTTTAGGCAACTATCTTTGCCATTGCAACACTTAAAAATCAAGCCCTGAGCTCTTTCTGGGCAATACAGAGCACCTTCTTTAATTAACTGGACTATTTATTTATTCAATGGCTAGACCTTGAGTTCCCCTAAGATGCAATTTCAAATAGCTGAGTTGCCTGGACTTTGAACTGACTGCACACAGAATCTGCGCTCTTTGACAGTAGTTTATGCAGGAAGCTGCTGCTCAGGGGTGCTTGATGAGTCCCAGAGCACAGACCTAGAGCTAAAGAACATGAGCCAGCCTGCACAGACTCTGCATCAGATTGCATCTTTGACTAAAATAAAATTAACTGCAGTAAGATGTACATTGTGCTTGAAAGAGTGGTTCTCTCCTGTACAAAGGCCTAGTTGACTGCACAGAAACACAGCAGAGTCAAGTTCCTTGGAACCAAAACTTATCTCCCATTTGCAAACATTTTACTGTTCAAGCAGCATGCATGACACAGGAGGTAGATGATGGAGTTCATGCTTCTTCTCCATATTCTTCCACCTCCTTCTGCCCCATCTTGAAGCTGATATTGTGTAATGAGGACTGAAAGTGTTTTGAGGCTAAGAAATCAGTAAGCAAAGGTGAGAAGAAGGCTAAAGCCTGGCAGTCTGAAGTATCCATTTTGCTGAGCAAAAGCAGAACTAATTCTGCTCACAAAGCTGCTTATGCATTTTGCATCAGAGTCATTGAACAAAAAGCAGAAATAATCTGAAGAAGCAGAAAGTGGTTTTGAATGGAGGTGGACATGGCCACAGCACTTTATTCTGAAAGCAATGCTGTCTGTGTTTGTTAGACATGCTCAAAGAACCTTTGACAGTTGGGGTACCTCTGGGATTCAGGCTGAGTTTCAACACCTCCCTTTCATAGATCTAAAGCACACAAAACTTTTGTTACCCACAGTCTAAGTGCTTGCAGGGTGAAGCAGTGGAAGGAGCATGCTTTCAACACAGATGTTTAGCACTCAGTGTAAAGGCTGTTAAGTTTTCTAACTGCTTTGTAAAATCATTATTCCATGCTTTTCCATAAAACGAAGCCTAAGGAAGCCACGGGGGGAAAAAAAAATCACACTGCACATTTCTTGCATATACCTGCATGCTGGACACATAGGCACACACCTTGCAGTTGTATCAGAGGGAAGGCTGCACTTCATTCAGGTGTTATTTTCAAGAGCAGAGTCACAGGATTGCTTTGAGCTCAGGAGCTCCGGGATTAATGTCTGGGTAGACAGAATGCTGGTGCAGCCTCTGGACCCTTTGCAGCAGACTGCAGATACATCGTGGCTTTTTTGCTGAATGGGGTGGAGGCTTGTACAATGATGGCAATCCTATGAGGGCTGCTATCCTAATCCTTCATCTGCAAAAACTCTCAGAAAACAATGAGAGATGTAGTAAAAACTGTTATCTTGTGTTGCACCTAGACAACCAGTCATATTTTTTTATGTGGTAACTCTTCCATCCTTCATTGAGGCAAAATATCATCTCACTTCCTTTGTGTTTGTGTTGATTCTTTCACTCTACGAGGGCAACATTGGATGCAACATTGTGTTACAGTTTGCAGATCATCCTTGGCAGTTAGAGAGCTCTTTGGTTCACATCATACTCTCTTCTATTTACTGCAAGGAACATGACCAGATCCACTATTAGCCTGTTGATAAGTAGGGAGGTATAAGTTTTACCTTCACAGACAATAAAATTTATCATGCTGCAGTCTTTGCTATGTAGCAGAAATTGAATACTGCCTCATAAGAAGGGGGAAAAAAATAGTCTGACATCTATCACAGTTTCTGTCAGCAGCCATCAGCTCCCTAAACCCTTGACCTCAAACAGAATTGGAGTGAATATGTCACGCTGTTTCCTTGTAAAGAATTTTCTGAGCTATGTTACACATGCCAGTATATTACAGAGACTTTATAGAGACTGCTTCATTCCTGATTAAGGCTACATTTTACATTGTATATGCACCCATGCACAAATAAGCCTACATGACTAAAGATGAGATTTTGCCCAGACCTAGGACCCACACACATGGCAGTGGTTAAACCTGTATTTAAAAGCCACTTACTTATATGTTAAGAGGGACATCTTCCTTCAGTAGTGAAAATGAAAACGCACTGAAATCCTTGTCTCTAGGTTTACTAGTATTTCTGTATATTTGCTGGCTTTTCTGGGATCACATATTAAATATGTGATAAAGGCAAAGTTCCATAGCAGTTTGTTGTCTGTGTAGTTCTCATTGTTCTAAAACAGATCAGAGAGCGAGGGTTTTATTTTCTAGGAGAAGGGAGTCAGAATAAGCACTTTTATATAAGTACCACTACCACAACACATATAGTTTAGTCTGGAAACGCTTACAGAGTGGATGTAACAGATCACAAAGGTGTGGCTAATACCAAGCCAAGCTAACAAATACAGCAAGCTCATGGTACCACCTTTGGGTCCTCAAACAGCAGATTCCTCTTTGCACAATGTTGCATCAAACTAAAACCCCATCTTTCTGAAAGTCCTTTGACAGTAAAGCCAAACTAGCTCACAATGATATGGAACTGTGTTACAGTTAACCTGCCATTTCCATAACTCATCACAAACACTCAAATGTGGCCTGTAGGGAAAGATATTCTCCAAAGTGAAAGACTGGCCTTGTTATACCCTTACAGACCAGAGGAAACTTTCTTAATCCTCCCTGTGGGAAAATCCAAATACAGACTGTGTGAAAATTAAGGGAGAAATTAAGTACACAAGGTCTTATTCTATCATCCTTCATCTTTTGGAGTAATCTTTGAAATGTGATGTATAAGGAAGATAGTCTCTTATAACTTCATTTCTCTCTTCTGCTATATATGTAGAGGTTGGAAACATTACGTGTTAAAGGAAAGATCAGAATCAGCCCCCCAAATTTTATCTGTATCTGTTTATTTTGGTTTTGCATAATTTCAAAAGCAGCTAATTATTATGACTTGTGTCAATAAGCAGCTGTTCACCACACTTCAGCATTTTGAAGTTAGCATAAAAAGGATATGTTTTTTATTGTATCTAAACTTAACTTTCCTTTCCTTTTTTGGTGTGCAGTAGTTTACTCACGTGTTAATCAGCTGTCTACTTTCCAACCTTCCAGTCCTCCAATAAAAGAGAACTTTTTTGACGAAGATTGTCTGTAGATTTTCATCCAGTATAGACAAAGATTAGCTTGGTGACATTGCATTAGAAAATATTATCCTAAAAATAGAGCTGGTTGATGATGTATCAGCTGTAAATTTTTTCGCTCATCTGTGAGCCAACCAGTTATGACAGGACAGAGTGTAAACTTAGTCTTTATATTGATCAACAAGGTTCTTCTAACCACTTCATGAACACTCCAGTCTTTCCCAAGGACATGAAAGTTATTTAAGGAGAGAAGAGAATTTTTTTTTTTTTTTCTGATTAGGACAGATACTCAAAACCTGAAGTTTTTTTTCCCCCCCCCTCTTTTTTTTTTTTTTTTTTTTTGTTAACTGCAATTGACTCCATAGAGAGTGGATAATTGGCTTGCACAAAATGAACGTGTTGTCATCTTTATTTTAGGAAAAACAAAAGAAACAACTGGGGTTTTGCTGGTTTTGCTGTTGTTTTTGTTTGTTTGTTTTGTTGTTTTTTCTTCTTTTCATATAAATTTCTTTTAATGTTATTCAAGAAAGTACATAATGTGAAAATAAATGTTGCTTTTGCAATACTTTAATGAGATCAGTTTTATAAGGGAATTTGTGCTTGTGAGCTTTGCAGCCAAGTTTCACCACCTTGGGAAGGCCAGAGTCTTTCACTAAATTTCCTAACTTGAATTTTTGGCTTCAAAGTTTGTATTTTGTAGTGAGGTATTAAAAATAATACTATTTTGCAACATTTAAAAAGTAGGACATCAAAATATATCTATTTGCCTTATGGAAAGAAATAGCTTATCCAGTGGGATTGTTCAGCAGGATACCATTGCCACGAGTTGAAAAACTTTTACAGTTCAATGAAAACCATTCCTTCAGCGAGGTCTGACCCCTCTACCCCTCAAATATTTGCAGTGGCTCTGATAATGTTGTCAGCATTTTCTGCAGTCTACTCAATAGTGTTAACTGGAGAGTAATCTCTGTGAGGAAGTCCCCAAACAGCACTTTAGTTAAGAAACATGTACAAACAGGACTGCTAAGCCACCTGCCCAGCAGCTAAGACAAACTTATCTTGCCTGGATTTCCCTTCAAGCTGAATTTAATCACCCAGTTTCACAGAAGCTTGAAACACATAAAAGATAAGGTTGGTGCCACCTGCCTGGCATATTTTAAGAAGAAAAGTTTTTTCTTGTGATATACTAAAAATCTTTTTTTATTCAGAAGTTTTATCATTAGCATTATATCCTGAAAAATTTCTGGGCTCTGTGATGTCTCTTCAAAAATGAACTTTTAAAATTACTCTATGACAGGGAATTTTAAAGAATGTTATTCAACGCAGAAGAGAAAGTACTAGATTTTGGGGGAAAAAACCAAGGCATTTTAAAGAAAAGACACAAGATAATTCCAGATGAACTTTTTTTCCCTATCAGTGATTCCATAAGGCAGTTCCTCCTGACAAAATACTGATTTAATGATGAAATGTGGGTAAAACTGATTCCAACAACTAGTTAATGGAAAGTACTTAGAAAAATGGGATTTAAATTGGAGACCAAATGGACCTGTATTTTCTATAAAGAGGTGTTTGGGTCTGGTTTCACTTGTTGGGTTTTTTTTGGTTTTTGTTTTGTTTTAATCTCATGAGGTTTATTCCTTATAGTAGTATCTGATGTTAATAAAACCTGAAAAGTAGTTTTTGTCTTCTTTGCCAACGATAAACAATTTTAGTGGGTTTTAAACAAATTTTTATATTTAAAATATCCACAAAGAATATGGCTATATGGCTGTAGAAAAATTGTAGTCAAGAAGTGAGTTACTACTGAACCCCCTGCGTAGGATCCTTTTGGCTAAATATCACAAAAGAATTTCACAGAACTACCTGAATAAAGTTAAATTGAAATTAGAGCCCCTGTACCAGGGAGAAACAGACTGGGTCTGGTTTTTGCAAGTCTTTAGAAATGCCTCAATTTTTTCCAGACACTTTGAGGAATCTTCCACGATGCTGGGTTGCATTTTTATCCCTCTGATCACAGCACATGAATTTCATTATGGCTCCTAAAGTGAACTAAATTGTGCTTCAAAATAGATTTTGCAAATTGACTCACTTCATACTGTTAGATATGAATACCATTTGTAGACTTAATGTCTTGGGTTAGTGCAGTGATGCTTTGGAATTGCAGGGAGGCCACAGAATTGGCTGCTGTGAGGAGGTGATGGAAGCTCCCCCAGCTCCAATACTGGCCTTGCCTCTGGCCAAAGCTGAGCAGATATGGGAAGCACCTCTGGGAGTAACATACTTGGAAGAGGTAAAATGAAACTTAAAACAAAAGACCTGCAGAGCAGAGGAGAGGAGGATGTGAGAGCAATGCCAGAGAAAAGATGCCAAGGTTGGTGAGAAAGGAGGGGGAGGAGGTGCCCAAGAAGTTATTTCTCTGCAGCCCATGGTGTGATGGCAGTCTGTCCATCTCAGCAGCATGGTGGTGCAGTCCCTGAAGGACCACATGAATCTGTAGCCCCCAGAGGATTACAGGGAGGGGCAGATGCCATGAGATGAGATGTGGAGCTGCAGCCGTGGAGGACCCCGTGCCAGAGGAGGTGACTGTTCCCGAAGCAGCCGTGACTCTGTGTGCAGCCCAGGCCGGAGCAGTCTGTGCCTGAGGGACTGCACCTGTGGGAGAGACTCATGTCCCAGGGGTTCCTGAAGGACTCTCTGCCATGAGGGGGACCCTTCAGGGGAAGGCTGTGAGGAGTCCTCATCCTGAGGAGGAAAGATCGGGAGAAACACCGTGTGGGGAACTGACCCTAAACCCCCCCTGCCCCTCCCTGTGCCCTGAGGGGGAGGCAGCAGGGAAGAGATTCAGGACGGGGAAGAAGGGAAGGGTGGGGGGAAGGTAGTAAGACCTGGTCATGTTTTCTCTTTCTCCTGATAGATTAAATGAATTTTTTATCTTTCCACGCTGAACCTGCCTATTTTTACTGTAACTGGGGACTGAAAACCTCCCTGTCCTTGTCTCAACTAAGAAGCCTTTAGGTGGACTTTCTCCTCTCTGTCCCACAGTTGGGGCGGAATGTGTGTGGGCGGGGGCCTGGTTGATACTGACTGGGCTTAAACTGCGACACATAAAAATAATGCAGTCTGATCTCTTTGAGTATGTGTATTTGATCACAAATATTATTTATTCTGTTATTCCTGCTTCAAGTCTCATGTTCTGTAATTGAGTTGTAGCATGTTACCTATAAAAGTAGTAAGTTAAGCGATTCAAGTAATGTAGATTCTTCCACTGTGGAGAATAAAGAGTTTTGATTTACATATTTTTAAAACAAATTTATTGGAACAATTTTAACCTGCCTTCACTTTCCTGTGGGGACAGTTTGCAGAAGCTTAGTTTGTGTTACAACAGAACAAACTAATTTGTAGAGTATCTATTATGGCTGTTTTACAAAGAACTTAAAAAATAGACACCTATTTATAAAGCTCTCTATTCACACAGCTGAGCAAGATATTGAGCAGTCTGGGTCATAGCCAGAAATGCACTTAGGCACATTTAATTTCAGTCTCTGTAGTGGCTTCCCTGACTGGAACTCCAACTGTTCAGCACCTTGCTTGATTCAATTTTAAAAGAATTCACTAACCAAACCCTTTGTGTTCCATCAAGAGCCAGCATGACAAATAATCGATAAAGATGAGAATAGTAACAGGAATTAGTCATAATATGTTTGCACATTTGAGTATATGTATTGTTCTAGATTTTTAAAATTGTATATTGATTCCCTTATGCTGTCACCCCAAAGCAGTCAGTTTTTTGACAGAGATGCACGTTTTAAGGTCAAATTTAAATAATAGGGTTTCGATCTGATCTTATACCAGAGGGGTATAACTTTTCCTGGTATCCAATCTGAATGTCCCCTGGTGCAACTTGAACCCATTACCTCTTGTCCTATCACTAGTCACTAAGAAGAGGCCAACACCTGCCTCACTACAACCTCCTTTCAGATCGTGGTAGAGAGCAAAAGTTCTCCCCTCAACTTCTTCTTTTCCAGCCTCAACAGCCCCAGCTCCTTCAGTCTCTCCTCATAAGATCTGTTCTCCAGAGCCCTAATCATCCTAGCTGCCCTTCTCTGCAGCCTCTCCAGCACCTTGATGTCATTTCTATACTGTAGTGCCCAAAACCACACACAGTACTCAAGGTGAGGCCTCACCAAGGCTGAGTACAAGGGTAAGATCCCCTCCCTGGTCGTGCTGGTCACACTGTTCCTGATACAGGCCAGGATGCATTTGCATTCTTGGCCACCTGAGCACAATGCTGGTTCAGGTTCATCGAGCTGTCAATCAGCATCCCCAGATTCCTGTCTGCTGGGCAGCTCTCCAGACATTCCTCCTCAAACCTGTAGCACTGGTGGGTGTTGTTGAGGCTGAAGTGCGGGACCTGACATTTGGCCTTGCTGAAACTCATACTACTGGTCTTGGCCCATTGATCAAGCCTGTCGAGAGCCCATGACATTGCACAATAGAAACCATCAAGCACAGAAAAACAGTGATTATGGTAGCAACTGATGTATGTCTTTGTAGTCTATCTACACCACTAAAAAGAGTCTGATGCTAGTAAGACATACCCATCTAAAGCCTGTTTGTGGATGAGTGGAGTGAGATGCTTCACTCAAACCAACAGCTGGACACAAAACTTGACTCTCTCCTCCTGGACACTTCTATGGCCTCAGAAACCTACCCAGCTATGGTCTCTGGTATTCAGTTTCTCCAGACAACCTGGACGCTTTCTGTTTTCTATCAATGCATCACTTCTTCAGGGAAGGCAGGTTCTGTTTATACCATTTTCATGCCATTAACTTCTGTCTTCCAGAACTGGATGGCTTTAATAACAAAACAAAAACTTAAGGTCAGGCTTATAATTGCATTCCTGGAGAAGCATATTAGAGAAAATAAAACACATATAGAAATGTGGTACTAAGTTAAATCTAACAGGATTTCTTCCTAGATGATGTGGTACTTTCCACTTAAAATTTCTTCAGTGCCACAATTCCATCCTTCAGTATCCTGTACTGCATTTTTAATAAAATCGATATTTTAGAGAAATATCCAATTCTGATCCACAAGTATCCCACAAAAAAAGATGAAAAAAATCAGTAATATATAGTAAAACCACAGTACATATATAGATGTTCGTATTCAATCTCCTTCAATAAAATAAGATCCAGTATGTATTAGACCATTTCTTATTTTGAAAAATTTCTCAGCTGTAGCCATATATAGTTTTAAGAACAGGTTCTTGATTCCTACAGTCTTTTTAGACTGATAAAAATCAAAGGTGGCACCCCTTTTGGTCATTTTGTATCAGCTGATACAACTGCAGCATTGCCATGGGTCTGAGGACAAGCTAACTCTTTTAACTTTTAAAATCCCTAATCAGCAATTCGTATGTAAATCACTACCAAAAAAAATTACTCCCTTAGTCAGTCACCACACAATGACACGTAAATTCCAAGCAAGAATCACATTTCCAACCTTTTTTAGCTCAGCAGGTGTTATGTTATTTTCAAGTTGTATATGTGTTTAGTCTGCCTATGCAAGCATTTGAGTACTCAACTAGTCGTAGTGGGTTTTGTGATGCTCACATCTTGCCTGACCACTTTGTTTGGAGACTGAGCAAGCTGATATTGCTTTGCTGGCAAACTGAAGACTATATTGTGTGTTCTAGTAAATAATAGTTTGCCTTGCCACCTGGAAAGAAATGAAATGTAAGAGGCTGACATTCTGTCTTGTATCTTTTAAGTCTGAATTCCTGTTCTTGTTGTCCTCATAATAAATCTAATTTTATCATAGCATAATGCATAATTTAGCACAATTAGTTTTCAAGGCTTTATTTTTCATTAGTTCTTTTTGTATCTACCCCCTCATATGGGCTACGGTTTTGTAAGATCTTTAAAACATCTTTTACCGACTTTGCAGTTTGTTGCCCCATTTCTTTATGGTTGGTGAATCTCCATGCTTTGTGTCAAATAAGCTAAAGCAGATCTTTTCCTCTTGATTTACCCCTTCGTCTTTATCTGTCTAGATTATAGTTCTTCAGACAGAAACTGTATTTTTTAACATTCTGCAAATTGATTAGTATGTCTTCTTGCTGAACAAAACACATTCACATCTTATAAAATTTTATACCAAGTGGTCTTTTCTTTTTTTAGTAACCCTATTTAAGTAACACTCACCTCCTAAGATGTCAAAGGAATAATCAGTCTTCTTTGAAAAAGGTAAAAGGAACAATTCTAGTAGAAGTTTGTAGACCTGTGTTCACTGATTAAAAAAAAACAAAACCATAAAAAACCAAGCAAACAACCAAACAAACAAAAAAAAAAACAAAACCCAAAAAAAACCCAAAACAAAAAAGCCCAAAGCAAAACAAAAAAACCCCCAACAAACCCAAAAAACAAACAAAAAAAACCCAACCAAAACCAAAAGCAGCTACACAACAAAACTTGAGTGAGAGGCTGTTCTAAAACTTACAGAGTAATATTAGTGCTTTTTTTTCATTTGGATTAATTTTCACCAGTTCCGGCCTTTTCAAGTATAATTGTTTTTTCAGAAGATCACTTTGCAGTGATGAAAATGAAATACTTCTACTGAGGTATGTCATAAGGTAGTCATTACTTTATTGTCACCTTTTGGTCACTAAGTAGTGTTAATTAATTTTGTTCTACCTTAGTACTTAAGCTGCAAGTTGTCATACATTAAGCAACAAAGTAATAATGTTATTCCTATGATGCTTCTTTTTGCTCAGAGCTGAGACCACAATGTTATTCATTATTTGTAGTTCAATAGCATGTATCAAATAATCAATAAATAAATATGAGGTTAATGTAAATTTGTGACAGAACAAAAGAAAAGAACTGAAATGTCCCAGCTGATGGAGAACTGAGAAGCAGAGAAAAAAAAAAAAAAAAAAAAAAAAAAGCATTTCCCAGATATTTCAGAAACCAAAGAAAAGTTTATCATTGCTTGAAATAGGCTTTGATGAGGTTTTATTCTATATAACTTAGGGTGTATTTTTTCTGGTCTGCTCCATGCAGCATACTGAACTGGATCAGAAGTACAGTAAAAACAAAAGAAAGACTGAGGGAGTCAACTTGTGCCCTATTGTTTTCTCTGCTCCAAGCAAGAAGTTTCTATTCTTGCATGTAAGGATGGATATAGGTATATAAAAAAACATATGTATGTATGTACAGATTTAGAAAGAGGTATATATTTGACTGCACTAGTCATATATCTGTTGAAGTACAACTTCCACAGTTACCATCACACTGATGACAGCTAATCAAGAAAAAATAACCTAGGTCCTATCTTTTATTTTCTTTAAAGTAATGCTATTTTCAGTAATGCTACTTCTTTGAGAGAACTGTCATCGATAAGGAGGTCCTTTTTAGAGAATTCATAGCTATCTTACTGACAACTCATTTCCTGGAAGAATGAGGAAGAACTATAATGAAAGTTTTAGTGAGAAGTTACAGCAGAAGTTTTATGAGATCTTCTTGGGCTGTTTCCTATTTCACTGACTTGAAAATAACATTTTCCAGCATATTGCTTACTTGTATCTGAAGACATGCTAGTGTAGACTTATATTAGAGATATTTTGAGATGTTTATCAATGATTCTTTTCACTAGTTTACTGGAAAGAATGATATTCCAGTATGATAACTGGAAGGAGAATTGCCCCATTGAAAATATGGAAACAAACCAGGAATTCCTGCTAACACGTCATTTTTATAAGCAGTCTTACTGACATAGTGAGGGCGAGATCAGTGTCACAGGACAGCAAGTAACCACAAGGAGATGGGAGTAGCACAATTATCTGTACTTCTCTCCAGTTATCCTTTACCAGATGGACAGCAGCTTGACAGCACAATGACACTGTAACCTTTCTTCTTACTGGAGAGCTACAGTACAAAACTTCTCTTGAGCGTAAGCTGGAAGAAAGATGAAGCACTGCAAATGCTGCGTCTGTGACCATGTGGATGATTCTGTGATTCCATAAAATGTGTTACTTTCAGATGAGATTGGGTTAAGAGAAGAAAGAGTGAAGAAGACTGGGAAGAAACTGAATGTTGCTTACTTTGATTATTGTAAATTATTCTAGGTGGAAATTAGCATTTGTGTATTTCTGACCATAGTTCAAATATATAAGTGACAATAATAAAAAAAAAATCACTTTGTCTGCTCTTAAAATAGCTCCTGTATAAAGAAAGATCTGCCTTTTTCTCTACAGTGGTAATGAGCTTTCATTTCTTTCATTTCTTCTTCTTTATTAATTTGGCTTGCCATCCCTTAGTATTGATTCCTATTTAAGCTACCTCTGCAAACAGTTGGCCTGAATGATGCATGACCAAATGGAAAAGGAGAGCCTACTGGAAAAAATCTCCTGGGTCACCGTGTCTTAGACTAGTACTAATTATACCATGTCCTTTTCTTAAATGTGTTGTGTACTCTTATACAATTATCCTTAGCATATTTAAATGCATTGTCTTTGAATATACTTTCTGTTCACTGTCTGTAATTGTAACTGTAGAAAGAAAAAAGAAATTGAAGAATTTTGGGGATTTTTTGTCACTGGAGAATTTGTATTAAATAATAACTGCATTAAATCAAAGCTAAGTAATTTATGCTTCTGAATGTATTCTTTTTCAGATCTTTTACTAACTTAAAGTTACTACCACCATTTTGCCCATACCATTTGTGCTACCAGTTCAAAGAGCACTTTTAGACTCCTGTCTCATATCTTCAAAACTACACTCAGCTTACTATTTTTATGAATAATTAGGAACTGAAGTATAATGTTGCTTGCACGCTTCAGTGTACATCTTTCCGAAAAAAGATGCTGTTGTCAGGAATTGCCTTCACATCTGAACTGTACACAATCAAGTGCACCATCACTGCTCAGCAGCCCAGATGGAGCAGCAGGAGGCATTGTGTAAAACATCTCACAGCAGATTACATTATTCTCTACATGGAGAATTGAGCAATCTGTCATGCTCCTTTAAGGTTTTTACTTAGCAGCTCTGTTGGCTACTGCTTAACTGTGGCAGTAACCTTGTTCCAACTATTACTTGGACAGAGGTTGCCAGCTGGGAGCATATTTACAGCAACAGAGGGCACATCATTTTCGGAACTCCTTTTGCACACTTTCAGAAACAGACTGTCTCTTTATTACTTCCTTTCTTAACTGTGTTTGGGGATCTAGCTCCAAATACATTATTCATAAAATGGTTTATATATGTGTGTTAAATCAAATGAAGAGCTTCCCAGGAGATGAAAGTGTCCTAATAATGTATACTTATTATGGGAAAGGACACTATTAAGGAAAAGTTACCATATCTACATCTTTTTTACATTAGTCTGAGTAGCTCAGTTCAAACTGGAAGGTTGAGAAAAGTCAAGAGAAAAAATAGATTACTTTAAATTCTAATAATTTTGTTGACAAGAGTGTCTTGCAGCTCATCTTTATAGAAGCTCCAGGTTTTCTCTCTATTGCAACTGCAATAAGGATGGTACACTCAGTAACAGTTTTCAGATACCAAATGTATTATAGGTGTTTATTGCTACATGTGCAATGGAAGACTAATAATACACATAAAATACATGGTGGAATACAAGCTTTTTTTGTGTGCATTTGGGAGTGTGTGTGAACTTGTAAAGAAAAAGAAAGTTGTAAGAGCAAGAACACAGAAAATTAAACTTCTAATGGCAGTAAAGAAAAAGAAAGGAGTATACTAAATGAAGATAGTTACCAGAATACTTTTGCAATGTTCAGGAACTAAAGCTTGAGTCTCTATCAGATCATATGTGTTACTAAAATGATACTTACCTAAAATTATATCCTTTCAAGTGGTAACTAACAAGTACTTAATGGGACACATTTTATCTGTTGCAAGGCTGAAAGTCCAGACAAGGAGATCTCCTGAAGGTCTGTCCTATTTCCATAATTTTACAAAGTTAGGAGTTGGAAGGGACATTGAAAGGTCATCTAGTCCAACCCCCTGCCAGAGCATGGTCACCTACAGGAGGTCACACAGGAATGCATCCAGGTGGGCTCTGAATGTCTCCAGGGAAGGAGACTCCACAACTTCCCTGGGCAGCCTGTGCCAGTGCTCTGTCACCCTCACAGTGAAAAATTTCTTCCTTATATTTATGTGAAACTTCCCGTGCTCCAGCTTGTACTCATTGCCCCTTGTCCTATCATTGGACATAACTAAGGAGAACCTGGGTCCATCCTCCTGGCACTCACCCTTTACATATTTATAAACATTAAGGAGGTCACCCCCTCATTCTCTTCTTCCCCAGACTGAAAAGACCCAGCTCCCTCAGTCTGTTTACTCGAAATAACATCTGATGCTATACCTGCATGTTTATTTTCTTTTTTCTAATCCTTGTCACTGTGGTTTTCCTTTTTCTGCTTTTGATAAAAAAGAAATAAATTCTTGTTACAGATGCACGGCACTGTATTTCAAGTGTCAAACCAACATTAGACTTGTGTGTTATATTAACAAGGGCAAGGTTAAGTATGTTTAAAGAGGTACTGCCTATTAGCCTGAAGTGAATTACTGTGAAGATGCTGGATTTCTGCCCAGAGATAAAAATCAGCTAAGATACCTCTTCAGCTACATTGATTAATTATGTATGTCTTACTAATAATTGTGTGGGTTTGTTCATTTGGTAAAATTAGGAAGTTACAGACAATTTATTCTTTTTGTTGTAAGTAAATTAGTAAATATTTAATTGTGAGTCTATGAGAGAACACTGTCTCTCAGAAGACAAAAGGCTATGACTAAACCAGAGCTCCTGATTCTGGCCATCACCTGGAATAAGTGTATTCTACTTTACATAGCATTACAAGTTTTGGCCATTCACTTTCAAACACAAATAATGCAGACAGATCACTGATGATATTTTCAAATTATTTACCAGTTCTTGAGGAAAGCTTTTATCAGTTTTTGAGCACATCTTAGCTCTCTTGAATGTCTGAGGTATCTAAGGCAATAATGTCCACACTTCAGTTACATTTCAATTTGTATATTTACATATACACATGTTATCTATGTATATATATATATAATATAAATTATATATTAATATTTAATTATAATAAATTTACATAATTATAAAAATATATCAATATATTATATTATAATTGTATAAATTATATCAAAATATTTGATACCTTCTGTTTTATTATAATAAGAATTATGAATTATTTTTGCTGACTTACTCTGTGCTAATCCATAATTTACATTGCACTTGCATTGCCAGTAAAGCTATGGAATTTTCTCCCTGAGCTAATCGTAAATGTGTTGTTGAATTTCAGTGATGAAGCAACAAAGTTATCCAGATTGCTTAAAAGTTCTAAAACAAATAATATGAGAAGTACACTGATCAAAATTGGACATACAAGGCGGTCTTTGCAACCAGATCCCTGGCATCATGTTTAAAACTGCTGTATAAGGCAGAGATTTTTCTACACACATCTGACAAAGGTCTTCAGAAATTGTTTACTTTGAAAGTGTGGATAAATAAGACATTTATACCTATTCCCTTGCCAGCAGAGCAAGCAGTTTGCTAGCAAGTTTGGTAGAATACATTCTAAAATTATTATAAAATAGAATGAAGCTAAGGAGGACAACATCTACATGCTTCTGCATCTCCACAAGTGTCTAGCATCACCAGAATACTTACATTTATCTTCTTCATCAGTCCTTCACAGTTTTTTTTTCTTTTGTTCACTTGCACAACATAGTGAGTTACATTTACAGGGAGAGAGTTACATTTATTCTTAATTTCATAATCATTATAATTAGGCCCTCTCTTCATCAACTAAGGATGTGCAAATGACCTCCACTTTCCTAGGCACAAGATAGACGATATCAGAACTATTCTTTATTGAAATATTTTGTCAGTATCTTTGATGATTAAGTTCTCACTTGCTTGTTGCAAATCCTATGCTGTTCCAAGGTTTGGTGTTCAGGAACAAGTAGTATTTGTTCTGAAGAGCTTTGCTACACAATAGCACAATATATTAGCAAGTAATTCAGTGCAGTAGGATCAATACTTTGGTTAGTGCTGAAGTTCTCATGGACAAGTGGTCCTCTCCAGGAATCTAGTTTGAAATTGTCTAGAGGACTAAACGTGTCTTATTCAAGTGGGAGCACATTTGTCCATCTAAAGCAGTAAGCAGATTTTTCAGTAAGCAGAATGACTGAGGGATTTGCTTCAAGTTGATGCCATATTGAACCAGAACTGAGGTGTAAATACAACCACAAGCTTCCTGATCATGCTACAAATAATATAGACCTTACTGCTATATAGTGTTATTTGGTGAAGTATAATGATACTGCATTTTTATTGTTATTTATAAAAGTATTAAGCTTCAGAACTATAAATTGTGGAATCAGATAGTCTTACCTCTGAAACTGTATGTGTTCAAAAAACTTCAGGACCTGAGACAAACATAGGCTTCCTTTTATTTAGAAATACTGAAGGAAATTTGTAGTATAGTTCTCAAAGTCAACAAAGTTTTTAGTACCTCCTTTCTTCTAACAGTCATTGTGCCTTTATCACTACATTGTACACATGGTGAACTTTAATTCTCGAATAGCTGAAAAGAAACACTGTCTCCAGGGGGAAAAATCCCCTGGAAAATAATAACAAATTATGAATTAGCCATAATTTTAAATCAATCTGGAACAAAGAAATGATCAGTATTTCTGCCCACACCATACAACAAACAATGTATGTTCACAAGAAATAATAGTGTGAACAATTAGTCACAAAAGGGTTCACACAAGTGGTACATTAACACTCAAAGCCAAGATAGATTACAGAATAAGCTTATCAGTAAGACAAGTGATGAAAGTTTGGGAAGGTTCCAGGTAAATGAAGAAGCTGAACAAGAGCAAGCCTTATGAAGAAAGAAGATATTCGTCTGCAACACGAACAGTGGGATTGAGTGCACTCTCAGCAAGTTTGGTGATGACACCAAGTGTACCAAGCTGCACTTCATGCTCAGTAAGGCCAAGTGCAATGTTCTCTACTTGGTTTGGGGCAATCCCCAGTACAAATACAGGCTTGTCAGAAAATAGATTGAGAGCAGCCCAGAGGAAGGACTTGGGGTTTCTGGTTGATGAAAAGCTCAACATGAGCTGTCAATGTGCACTTGCAGACCAGAAAGTCAAGAGTATCTTGGGCTGCACCAAAAGAAGTGAAACCAGCAGGTTGAAGGAGGTGATTCTCCCACTCTGCTCCACACCTGTGAAACCCCACTGGGAGGACTGTATCCACTTCAGGGGCCCCCAACACAGGAAGGACATGAACCTCTTGGAGTGAGTCCAGAGGAAGACCGTGAAGATGATTAGAGGGCTGGAGAACTTTTACTGCGGAGACAGGCTGAGAGAATTGGGTCTGTTAAGCCTGGAGAAAAGAAGGATCCAAGGTGACCTTACAGCAGCCTTCCACCTGAAGGGGGCCTACTGGAATGCTGGGAAAGGACTTTTTAGAAGCGTATGTAGGGATGGGGCAAGGGGGAAACACTTTCAATCTGAAAGAGGACAGATTTGTGTTAGACATTAGGAAGAAATTAGGAGTGTGATGAGACAGCGTGAATGTGATGAGACACTGGAACATGTTGCCCAGGGAAGCTGTGGATACCCTATCCCTGGAAGTGTTTAAGGCCAGGCTGGAGGAGGCTTTGAGCAACCTGTTCCAGCAGGAGGTGTCCCTGACCATGTAAGGGGGATTGGAACTAGATGATCTTTAAGGTCACTTCCAACCCAAACCAGTGTAAGTTACACCAGCAAGTGCAATTGCTACCTTTTCTCACAAGAGGGAGGTAAGGCTTAGCTCTTCTTACTTGAGTGCTCTGCAAATGCCCCGGCTATAGGAAAGATAGCAAAATACTGTTAATCCATCCATATCTGGGTATATATTTTGCCATGTTTTCAGTACTTCTTATGCACTGATTAATACTCTACATATGGAATAGTAGCAAAAAAATTACATTGTAATGAAGATGAATGAAAAGCAAAAGACTGTATGTTTAAGTTGAGCACTGAATTATGCTATCATTTGTACCAACCATAAATGAGCCTCCTTCTCATTATAGAGGCCATTTCCTTATGATGTAAGTGCACTGTCATCCATGAAGTTGCTGACAAATATGACTTGTTCATCAGGGAATGGGAGAACCTGTGATTGTACTTCCTTTAAAAGCACTAATCTTTAAATATCACTAACTACTACAGTTAAAAAAGTATATATTTTGTATGCAGTAAGTCACTCAGATTGGGAGTTTCTGCATATTCCCCCTAGCATTCTGCTGGGGAGACAGAAAATAAAAGAATCCTTGCAAATAATTAAATATCATTATTTAAGTATGAGGGAGGAATGGTAATATACCTCCAGAGTATGAATACACTGCATATCTTGCTGATTTTCTATACTTTTTTTTTTAAAACTTTTATACTTAATAATGAAGCCAGGAATCACTTAAATTTTTAATTGAATCAGTAGAAGATGATTAAATGCTTTAGAAAATCTGAGATTAGTGATTTATTTGAAGAAGACACAATATTTAGGTGCATAACAGAGTGGTATGTACTATGACTTAGCACCTTTGCCCCTTCCTGTAAGGAGCATGTAAGGGTGCTACCATGAATTCTCATGCCATGCAAGGGATATTTTTTATTGTCTCTTCAAACATGTTGTTACCAAATATTTTCATTGACCTTCATATCTAAACTCCAGCAAGACAGAAGAACAGCGTAAGTTTATTTTGTCAAAAAAATTATAGAATTAATGCTTTTAAAGCTTCATACTTCTAACCCATGGATTCCTAGTGATACAGCTAGCCTTTGTGTCTATATTTTGTGAATAAATTTCTTCCTTACAACCTTTCAGGTGGCAAGGCTAATTTGCCCAGCCAGGAAAACCATTCTATAAAGTCTTTACCTGAAAAATATGAGGAAAAATATAACTTGTGGCACAGCATATTTAAATTAAGATTTATGTTAATAGCACAGGTACATCACTTATTATACCTGCAGATTGCATTGAAGCTCATTTCAGAGGAATCCAGACTCCAAGTACTACACATACTGAGTAGCTCGGCATGAGAAAGACATGAATTCTTGGTTGCTGTGTGAATTGCTACATGATCTGGGTTAATTTGGCAGTCTGATAACAGAAGATTACACACAAGAAAGATTGAAGCCAAACTATAGTCACATGTAGTTACAAGGTAAATTAAATTTCCTTTAGCTCTATCTTCAGAATGTGCAAACCCAAATGCTTTTTACTATGACTAATACTCCATATTTAGCGGCTTCTGGAGGTGGAAACAGTTCTAACACAGTAGCTTAGTTGAAATTACAGTGGAATGGTAACAACTAAGCCAAGATCACAGAATCACAGAATCATCTGGGTTGGAAAGGACCTCTGAGATCATCAAGTTCAACCCTTAATCCACTGCCACTGTGGTTACCAGACAATGGCACTGAGTGCCACATCAGTCTCTTCTTAAAAAACTCCAGGGTTGGAGAATCCACCACCTCCATGGGCAGCCCATTCCAATGCCTGAGATTAAACAGACGAGGCACTAAAAGAGACTACTTTCACCCCCTTCCCCAGTAGTAACAGAAAGATAAATAGAATCATAGAATCATAAAACCCTACAATGGTTTGGGGTGGAAGGGAGCTTAAAGATCATCTAGTTACAATTCGCCTGCATGGGCAGGGACACCTCCCACTAGACTGTGTTGCTCCAAGCCCCATCAAACCTGGCCTTGAACACTTCCATGGAGGGAGCAGCCACAACTTTCCTGGGCAACCTGTGCTGGTGTCTGACCACTCTCACAGGAAAGACTTTTTTCCTAATGTCTAACCTAAATCTCCCCTCTTTCAAGTTTTAAACCACTACCTCCTGTCCTCTCGCACCTTTCAGATATTGGAAGGCTGCTATAAGGTCACCTTGAAGCCTCTGCTTCTCCAGGATGAACAACTCCAGCTTCCTCAGTCTATCCTCATAAAAAGTGTATTTGACTTCTAAATCTTCATACCTTCTAGCAACAGTATAAAGATATAGGATGTCAGCAATTTAAACAAGCACTTCCACTCAAGCATGGAGAGCAAAATGAGAAAGGACAGCTTTTGAGAGAGGGAGAATTCACTTGCTGAATTTCAGATTTAACCGTTTTTTATTTAAAAATTATCAAGTTATTTATTAGTTTTGAATTTTAATATAACACACTTTTTTCCTTATGTTTTTTAATATTACAGAAAGTTCAATGAGATAATAAATTTATTCCCAAATGAGCAGTGTTCCAAAAGAGAAGTCAGTGGTCAATACAGAAGTGACACAAAGTCACTGTTAGAAATCCTTAAGGTGATTTTTTCCATGAAGAATAAATTTCTTAGCAACATCAGACCACACATATACATTCAAATGAACTTAACAGTTTCCCAAACAGATAATAGTCTCTTTCAATCATTAAAGTGCAAGACTGAATCTTAATTAGTATCCAGTTTAAATTTCAACATGAATTTTGGGTCACTTACTAAAACAGAGTAATTTTCATTGTCAGTCCTTTTTCTAATTTTTTGAGTACTTTATAAAAATAGTTAACTCTTTCTTGTGGTATAAAATAGCCTTTTCTCCAATGAGGAAGCTAATAGAATAAATGGATGGACATAATCTCCTCAAAATGTCCAAATCTAATATTTCATGATTATGTATCTGCGGAGCAAAAACTAGAATACAAAAAGATTCTGTTTTAAAATGTTCTGTGATGAAAATACAGAATATATTAACAAAAATTTTTCATTCATTATAAATCCAGTTTTTCCAGTAACAACCCAACATTTACAGAATAGCTGTAGTCTTAGAGCTAGATTTCAAAAATTTAGTCAGATGTTCACATATATGAATAGTGCCTATGAGCTTGTGAAAAATGCAGTTGGTATTTTCTGTACCTTTCAGTGCCTAATTACCTTGAAAAATCTGGTCAATTTTTTCCTTGCTATTTTTATAGTGGATGCCCTTCTTGATGTTACATGAACAAAAAGAAAAAGAAAAAATGACTAGCACAGCAGCATTTCTTCCAGTAGCTCCTATGCATTTCAAAGGACTGCTTATAATTAATCAGGCACACACAGGCAATGTTAAAGGAAATTTCAGAATCTCTGAAATCTGAAACATATTTGCCTTTGTTCCTCTATTTGTACTGTTTTGCTTTCTTCTTTTTTTTTACACCCTTCTGACAGTCTGCGCTGTTTCATTTTGTTTTTCATGCTTGACTGGGAGTTCCTACTCCACACTGCTACCATAATAGCCACACTTCTGTTATTATTGACACAAAGGAAATTCTTTTTAGTGCTTTTTCTCTTTAATCATAGCTTAACTTTTACCAGTCGACTGTCACTTTAACTAAGCTCTATGTTAGAGCTATTTACACTTTCAGAAACTGTTATATCCTAAGTATTAGTCAGAGTACAGAGTATTTGGAGGTTTCCACTTAATGCTTTTTGCAAATTCTACCAATTTTTTAGCAGTGAAAATATCTCTACTCAGTAAAAAAAAAAAAAAAAAAAAAAAAAAAAAAAGAAAAGAGGTTTTAGTGTGATTTTGGAGTGTTCCCAGTATCCTTCTGTCTCATGACTTTTGCATTGGAGGGATCCTACACTGGAGCAGAAGAACAGCATGAGCAGGAAGAAGCAGCAATGATGAAGCCTAATCACAACCCCCATTCCTCATCTCCTTCTGTGATGCTCCTGTCAATGGGGAAGAAGTCAAAGAGTCATGAGTGAAACAGCCCCTGGAAAGAGAGGACAGGTGGTTTCAATTTTGGTTTTATTCCTCACTATCAAACTGGCAATTGCCATCAAAGTGGCAATATGTTAATTTTTTTCCCAAGATGAGTCTGTTTTGCCCAAGACATAAGCTGGTGAGTGATTTACCTGTCCTTATATCAACCCATAAACCCTATTTTTCCCCCCTAACCTTCTGAGAGAAGAGTTAAAGTAGCTTGGTGGGCAGGTGGCAGATGGACAAGTTCAATTCACAACAACCATCCACACCCTATCTGAAGAGTTATTTAAGTTATTTGGAACCTGATAATTTTACTATATGGAATAAGCTTCACACTTTCTCCTCTTAAAAACCTCTCCTTTCCACTTGGATTTTAGAGGAAATTCAGTTTTTTTGTTTGCATTGAATATCTAAAAAATCATATTATTTATCTTGGTATTTTTGCTAATTAAAATTCTGAACATGTGGTTTTTCTTTTTAATTCCAGTTTGCACATTACCTGCACTGGTTTAAATTGTGTTAAATCTAAAATATCCTTACACACAATCTGTCACTTAAATAAACAAAAATGTGACACCTATAATTTCTGAAATGCAATTTGTGATTAGATTTAATTTTTTGAAAGTAAATTATGTTGAGATACAGGTGATTCTTAAAGTATATGTAAATATTTTCATTTGATTATGAAAAGTAATTATGTTGACAAGCAATACATTTGAAAGTGAAAGTAGGGTTATGAAACATTAATGTAATCATTGAACTGCTTGATAGGTCTTGAAAATGTGATAATAAAATAAATCAAGGAGATGTCACTTTGCAGAGTAGAACAAGCAAGGTTTGGACAAAAGTAAATGTTCTAAGAAAATAAAATAATTTTATGGAAAAGAAAATGTCAGACCCAAATAGAGACTTTAGACATTTATTTCTGACAGATGTGTCACATATAATTCCTATTCTTTTTTGCCTGGAACATTTTACCAAAATAAAATTGCTGCATGATGATGAACTGGAAACATCCATTCACTTAAAAGGGACCATTAAGGCTTCCTAAATACATGTTCTGTTATGAACTCAGGCTTTCCTAAGTGATCTAGTCAACCAAATTTTTCACTGATTCCTAACAATCATGTTTCCAGAGGTTAGTTTCAAAAAAGCTTAGGGACATAAGACTAGAGCCAATAATGGATCATCATGCCCATGAAAAAAGTAACCCTGTGGTACATCCATGTGAAAAATATAATAGCTGTGTGGACCCTATAGAAGAATACTACCCATAGAACCAGATGTTAAGGTTCTCTATAGAGTGTAACAGAAGAATTAAATACCTCTGAATGACACTACAGAAAGTATGGTAATGTACTACAATAAGTACATCAATGTATTTAGCCAAAAGGCACTAAGAACGGAGATATAAATTCTATCATTGCCTTGTACTAAGATTAAATACGTGGATGAAATCTTACATAGGTGTATTCTTCTGCTTTTCACCTTTGGCAGCCAAAAGAATTTGTGTAGAATGTAAATACTTTGTCTAGAACTCTAATTCAAACCACTGCTCACTTACTGCCTAAGGCTGAAACAAAAGTTTTCCTGATGTCTGCAATAACGCATTTCTGCATGCACAACACTTATTAGCTATCTGAAAGCCAGGGTCGTGCTGATGGCCTGTGGATATCCAGAAGGAAGGGTTCAAAAAAGTTCAGTCCATAGTGACAGGATTGCTCTCTACAATAGTCCACTATCTTCTCAGTGGGCACGTTCTTTTTCCTGTCTCGTCACTCAAAGGTGATGAGGTTGTACACACAACATCACACACACAACATACACCACAGTCATTCAGAATGTGGAAATATTAAGCTTTGTGCAATACCAGGCTATGAAACCATACATTGCACATCCCAGGAGAATATGGAAGCAGGGGAAGGACTGAAGCACACTCTTCCTGTTCAGACATACTAGCTAGACAGGTGAGGGAAAGGAAGAAATTACAAAAGATCTAGTAGATATGCAGTTGTGTTATGCTGTCTGTGCTTTTAATCCTATATTTAGATTGCAGCATAGAAAGAGTGAGAGCGGAAGGACTGAAATACTCTTGTCTCTAGGCAAACCCTGAGTGCTAAACAAGAATTATCCTGTTCATGTTTTATACACCTTCTGAAGCAGAACCTCTTCTGTTAGCTTGAGAGAGCAAAACTAGAAAGGGTACATCTACATGGCTATATTTAGGAGTGCAATAAAAAGCACTGATTTAAAAACAGCTCCTCATTTCTGAAGTTTAGGATAATTATATGGTTTGTCTTAAACATTGGGCACTAAAGACCACAGAGGAAGAGCAACCATGTTTGCTTAGAATTAACCATGCCAGCTGAGGGAGGCAGGGACAGGCAGAAAGCAGTGCAGAGGCTAGGGACACTATGCAAAGTTCTCTTCTCCATCTCTTAGGTCTGCTGATTGATTAGAGCAGAGAAACTGAGGGGACGTGAAATGTAAGGAGAAGCTTAAAAATCTGAGCAGTTTTTGTAAGCCTGACTGGATCAAAGGTAGTGCAGTGCAAGCAATATGAGATGGTCATGACCTTCAAATATGTGTCTATGTTTCCCAAATGCATGATAATGTTTACCCTTGTTCTTACACAAAGTGAAATCAGAACATCATGTCATTGCCCATAATAGAAAAACAATGCTTTTTCTGGTAATGAGCCAAAACTTTTCATGGAGGTCATGATTTAGAGACAGTGGAGAACAGTTACATCAATTGGACAGAATTTCAGAACATTCATTGGGTGAAAAATTGAGGAATGTAATTTTATCACAGACTATAGTTGCAGTCAGAGAGAAAATGAAACATTCTTTTCCTTGTAAATTGAAATAATCCAAATTATATGGCACATTTTTAAAATACATACATGGTTATATACTTTGAAGGCAACCATAAATCTTTAGGTGTGACGATGTTTTTAATATTGTATATCTTAATGTATGTACTATTTGACTGAGTAGAGATAGAGCTTGTTACACATGGGTGACAGAGAAATAACTCTAAAGCATTTGAAGAAAATGTAATTAAATTACAGACACAGAAAGACCAAATTTGATTTTTCAGAGGCTAAAAGACAAAGATACTACAATTCAGTCCATGCAGTCAAATAATGACAAATTTTCGGGAAGAGGAATATAGCAAAAACATGTAATTCAGGGTAATAAACAGAGAATAAATAAATACTACATTAGTTATTAGTGTTAAGGAATAATATTTCTAAAAAGAGTTTCTTGATTCCATTTTAGATGTGACTGAATGTTGGTTATGACTTTGATATCTCAGGAAAATATTGTAGTCTGTACAAATGGATAAGACCAGGAGGGGGGAAAAAAAAGTAAAATAAACCTCTTCATATACCTCGTGCAATAAAACATATAAAATAAAAACTATTTTTAAAAGAAGGAGATATAAATCAGTCTGATATATAACATGAAGGATGCGGTAGCAATCAGTATAATTAAAAACATGTTATTAAGCCAGATTAACAACAGTAACAGAATTCTATGAAGTAATATTCTTGTCATTTTCTAGTATATGGTCTGAAAAATTACAAATTTCCTATTCTACTCTAAGACAGAAATTCTGCTTTCTAATACTTACCCTTCATTGCTAAGGTTTGTTTTTCAAAGTTAGGCTAGTAGGTGTGGTGTTTTTTTTATTTCTGTCACATTTTTAATGAAAACAAAAAGATGGAGGACTAAAAAAATACAGAATTGGAATACTGTCAAATGTATAATCAGCTGGGAACTGGAGCTGACCAAATTAAACTCATTTTTGGATATCATAATAGTTTCTTATTTCCCCTGTTACATGAGGTGAGCCTCCTATGCTCCCTGCCTGGGATGTCAGAGTATGTTTGGGGTCCTTGCAGAAACAGTTTTAATTAAATTGTGCCTGGGATAGGCTTATCATAAATTCATTAGCATTCCAATAATAATATTTAGTAGTTTCCTTTCCTGAGAGTTCAAAACACTGACTCAAGAGGGTAATCATCATAACTATTATTTTAAATGTGGGTTAAATACCATGTAACAAGTTGAAGTGACACTCTGAAAGTCAGAGTCAGCATTATTGCTGTAGTTAAAATCCAGGTTCACTAAATCTCAATTAAACCATAAGTACTGGTTCAGATTCCCACGCAGGGCACGCTGTATCATTGAATTAAAGGGCTGAGTTCTTTTTAGAGGTTTGCCTTTGGAAACAGAAGCTACTTATCACTGGCCTAATTAGCCAGGAAATTATTAGCTGGATATAACAATTATTGCAGTCAAAAAAGTGACACTGACCCAAATACTAAAGCTAAACACAGATCCACTGTAGGAGAACAGAGGATCAGGCCTGTGAGGGGTAGAGGAGTGTTGCGAATTCCCTGACACTCACTGACCCTAAAGAGCAAAGAACTGTAAATAACCTAAGGAATCTTCCATCTGGACAATGTTATGTCCTGGTACCAGGTGACTCTGGTGGGAACAGGTAGATAAGGTTTTATGTTAGTAGAAAGAGCATTTTGAGGTGTCAATTGTAGATCAGTCAATAGATATCAGGATACTATCTAAGCGTAGCAAACCACACAATAAACGATTCTGACTGTGCACAGCAGCCGGGGGCTGTGCCTTCATGTCTCCTGTCAATAAACTTCTGTTGATGGCTGTTGATTTATTTGTTCTTTTGAATGTTGCATATAAAGTAATGACATAGGAAAATATATCTGTACCATTGAATAAAAATTGACTTGTACCTAAAGAAAATTATTCCTCTTACCCGAGGTATCTAAATATTATTTCTAGCTCTGTCACAAATATCCTGTGTGATTTAGAACTACCTTTCATCCTCATTGAGAGACAGTTATCCTGTAACTAAAAATTTCTTAATGCCTCTTAGAAAGAAATAAAATTGCTAAAAATGCTTTGGATCAATGACTTGAAGGCTCTATGATAAGTTTATAAAAAGAAGTATTTGTTTTGTTGAAACAGAAATGTTCTTTCAGTGCTATGCTCTCTACCTATATATTTTTTGTGTTGTATAGAGATTGTGCACCTGAGTGTTATTGTATTGGTGTAGTTAACACAAGCAGACATAATTAATATAGTTCTGTCAAGCAGTATTAGGAAATACTTTTATTATGTGATTAACAAATTTCAAGTTGTACATATGCATTAGGATTAATAGCAGATTTATACAGCAACACAAGTGATGCTAATGTACCATGAATGTCTGAATATCATTAATAGAATGATAGCAAAAGTCAGATTTTTTATCAGTTTTGATTGTCACTCATCTGTTTTATACAATTGATTTTTAACTTGTATTAGCTAAGAAAGATATAAAGAATCTTTCTTTCTAAAGCAAACAATTATGACCAGAATATTAATCTAGACATGCTAGACTATATCACCTGTTTCACAAATAAAGATCAGAGGCATAATCCATAACCAAACCAGTTAACATGGTGCCAAAACGTCACAGAAAAATAAAAATATCAAACAATTAAAGACAAGAAAACAATGATGCAGAATTGCAATAATGAAGAAAAATAATTTAGAAAGACAAAAGATCATCTCATTAGGCAGTCTCTGATGCCTAATAATTTTTAAGGTCTTTCCTCCATCAAAAGGTTACCTGAAAACTTTTCACTACATGGTTCCTTTCTCTACAACACATTGACCACTATTGTAATTTGGCACAGTACCTCTAAATTCTAAAGGTAAAAATAATGAAGTTTTATTATTTCTTTGCCATGTGCTAAGTATATTAATTCAGCTTCTTTTCAGGCTACACTTTTTTAGGTTAAAATTTACTTCTACGAGGCTCTTGAATGACCTAAATGACTTAAAAAAATCTTGAATGACTTAAAAAAATCTTTGATGGAGCATAATATATTCAGTGACGAATGTGGATAAAGAACAGCTTACTCTAGCAAATTTTGCTTTTATATATTTACCGATGTTATGAATGCTCAATAAACAAGTGGATGCAATGTTGATATTTTACAACTCTAGGTAATATTTTTGACAAGCCTGCTAATTATCTTAGAACAGATTAGGACTAATAAAAAGCAACACTCTAAACATTGTGTGGTTTATTTCATTTTTATGGGGGAGGTTAGAAGTTTAGGGAAACCATTTGTTCTTAGGTCTAAAAAAAAAGACAAACAAATACTCAAGGTTAGTGCAGCTTTTTAAAGGTGCACAGGACACTGATAACTTATGTGCTTCTTTCTCTTCCTAGCAAACCCAACACATACTGTATTAAAAGGTTCAAAAGATTACTACCCCTTATTTTGCTGACTTATTCTTGTAAAAAAATTCTGGGAAAAATTCTATCCTGATAATTTATGTGCACACAGTCAATATAGAAACAAACAATAAAAGGTTTTATAGCTGACTACATTTTGTTAATATGATTAATATTAATACTCAAATCAATAGGCAGTTTTTATTGTTTCCAACCTGTATACATAATGTATGCACCCAAAGAGACTGCAAATACATTTTTTGTCTTTATGGTGGCTGTTGAAAATGCTAAAGAAATTTGATGAGGAAGAGATGAAGAAAAGGGGAAAGGACTTGCTCCTTATTTTGTAAACTGTATATTGTAAGGTGGACTTCAGTGAACTGAAGTATTGCTTTGCTGAAGTTTCTTCATCATTTCTATAGTACCCTGAAAAGCAATCACTAGAAATATAGATTATGCATAATTATACTGCATTATATATACTGCCAGCGGGAACAGGCATCTTCAAGAGTCAAAATCTGTCTTGCATTTCAACTGAAGGCTTTGCAATATACATGTAAATCCTCCAAATACTAGTAGTGGATACTTTGTTAGGCAATAAAAATTGCTGCACACAAAGCATCGCAAACAAAAAACACAGTCCATAACCCTAAGCTCAGCCAGGGACCTTCAGATTTCCTCCCACTTAACCTTTAGCTATCATCTCAGAGAAGCTGTTAGGGAGCTGATGAATGTAAAGGTATGGCTTTCAGCTAAGGAATAAGAGTCAGCACCTGTATGACTGCCAAACATATTCTTCAGGAACAGAAGAAATATTTTTGTAGGGTATGTTTTTCTACATCTTCTAAAATGCTTTTCATCACGTTGACAAGTGATTTTAGGAGTCATTAAGTAATGATGGGACTTAGCGGCCCCTTTCCTTGGTTCAAGCCTTCTGGACTACCTTCAGTTTGAATAAAAATTTTTCATACATCTACAGGATCTTTGCAAAAAGCCTTAAGGGGGTAATCTCTCACAAAAAAATACAGTATTACATGCAATTGTCCTCAAAAACCTTTCTGTGGAAGCTCTGATTTTCACTACCCTACAAGCTTTTCCCATGGCCAGAATATTTTCCTCGGTATCAGTTTTCCCCATCAGTAGCTATACATTTTCTTTGAGATCACAAAAGTTTTTTGCCTTCACAAGATAATCTGTTTATCATTGTTCTATCTATCTCTGTTGGACTATTAAATACTACAGAAAAAAATTATAGTATGCAAAATAGAGCTTTGTTACTGATTCTGAACACTACCTTGCCATTTCCTAAACTGTAAAAAGTCCATTGAGTAATGGGAATAAAAGCTTTTTAAATAATTATGTTGAGATGACATATAGATTTCCTGGAGAACATTTGGATCTAGCCTATACACTAACCAGGTCTTTGGAGTCATATCAGCTGAATACTACTGAAGCAAGTATTTGCTTCTGAATGGCAATTATGCAATGTGGAAGACTGAACAAACTAAGATAGACCTTAGCCTAGTCCCGAGCAAATTCAATGACAACTTTAAAAGCATGTTACTTATTCAGGTGTAACGCACTACAGGAATTTTCAAGGAAATTAATTTCCTGTGCTCAAAGACATTATGAACAATAAAATTTCAGAGAATAAAGAAACAAAATACAGTTTTTTTAAAGGTACTTCCAAACAATCCCCATTGCGAAAATAATGTGATTTTTTTTTTAACATTCCACTTAAAAATCCTTTATTTTCAACATAAATTCACTGTCTTATGTCATTTTTCAAGGCAGAAGCAGTAGATTTTACTGGCTGGAATCATGACTAGGAGGACTTATTAGTCTTCATAAAATCACTTACTAATTCATCTTGGTCTCTCACTGCACAAAAGAAAATAGTTACAGTAGATCATACAGTAAGTTTGATACGTTACAAAGAAAGTCATCAAAAAATATCTGGTTCTTTTAAGTTATTTAATTTAGAGATGGGATGAAAGAAAAACAAAAGAAAGGTAGGTTTAATGTCTAAAAAAGGGAAATTAAGTTTCAACAGAACAATGTATAAATTCAATCCTACCCTGAAAACATATCTACTCCACAGAAAAAAAATTATTTCAATTATTTCTGCTTATTATTTCATTATATTAGTGGCTGGCTATTAAAAGAAAAAAAAATAATGTCTCAGTATAAAACTTTTTAGAAAGATATAAGCAAATGGTGAACTTGACACCTGAGACCTTTATATTCTTTAAGCTGATCTAGATTTCAGTGAACTAGAAAATAAGAAGACAGCTCACACTAAACCAAGGGAACATTAATGATTAAACCATTCTTAATTGTATTTGAACTTGATAATAAACCAAACCCAACTTTTTAAAACTTCTGTTTAGAGAAGAATGATTGCTCATTATCACAGGAAGAGATTTTTTTTTTGTTTCCTCTGTTCAGAGAGCATTTGGTTTGGGAGCTGATTAATCTGAATATACTGAAGAAACATTAAGCATAATATGAAGTAAACTCTCTTATCATTTGCAGGCAGACAGTGAGATTGTATGGATTTGATGACAGCTTGGTGTGAAACATACTCTCTCCTTACCTGTCTTCAGTATGTTTGATTAGTGATTTCTCTGTTTCCCCAGACTAAAAAAAATCAGACCTCTAACTGACATGCACCATAAATAACTCCTGTTATGAAAACAACTCTACAACTTAGAAAGTTCTAGAGAGGGGTATGTTTATTCAGAGCTGGGTGCACGAGGGGATAATTCTTCCGAAATCTGTGTGCACCAATCTTGCAATTAGGGTTTTGTTATATACACTGAAGTTTTACATGTTCATTAGATTTCACAATACGCCCATACATATACATCACTTATTCCAACTTTGTATTAAAATTAGTCACAGGAGGTCCTTTTCATTATCTCCTCCCTCCTGTGCTTGCAGAATGTCTCCTGGTGGTGGTCGTGGGGGTTGTAGGGGTGAAGTAAAAATGAAGCAAGGGTTTTTCTCTGGGTAAACTTTTCACCTCTTCCTCGGGCATGTGCATTACTTCAATCTTCATCCAAGCCAACAACACGTTCTGTTTCTTATCTCAAGGTTGCTATAGTTATCAGTTTAGCACATATATTTCCCTTATAAGGTGATAACTACCTAAACAATTTCTTAGCTTCTATTAAACAAGCATTCTGTGTTAGCTTCTATCAGGTCAATGTGACCCCTAGAAAATTACTAGCAGGCATTTTGTATTAACCCTTACATCACTGACTGTCCTTAACATTTCCTAAACCTGCCAAATGCCAGGCATCACTGATCATTCTGGAAGTCTGCCATGGAATGGAACAAGGTGTTTAAAACAAGTAATTTCTTTCATTACATTGACCTCTACAAATGGCCTCTTACCTTCATTAGCAGTCAGTCACAGTAGAAAACTGGCTTTGCTTTGGAGGACAAAATAATCATCTTATGTACTATCAGCAACAGTAGAAAATACACTTTGCATGCACTGTGGCATCATTTTCCCAATCCAGAGTCCAGAATGTTGCCCACACATGCCTATGTTTTTTTTTTACAGGGGAGTGAAAAGGTTACTAAATCTTTGTTTCAAAAACAAAGCTTAACTCTTCCTGTGAAATAATTATTTTCAATCATTCTTTTCTAATGTAAGTAGAAGTCAGATGTCCCCTTGATAATGTCTGAAAGTTAGGACTCCATCAGGAAGTGTACTACAAATCAAGATTCTCCTTCTGGCCCTGTTAACTTTGGACAGGGATAGAGATTTTCCTCGTCTTTGTCCAAGCCTTTTAAATATGTAAGATAAGGGATTTAAAGACTTTTGCAGAAGAGTGAATGGTTGTTGTGTCTCACTTCCTAGGTGAATTCTGCAACCATGATGCTGCTGTATAGAAATGGTAACTGAGGTCTGAAGCAAACTGGAAGGAAAGAATCAATCTGAATTACCTGAATACTATTATCTGGATAAGGGATATTATACATATTTAAATACTTGAAAATATAGGATGAAAAGTCTTCAAAATACAATATTATTTTTCTTACTTTTTATGGCAATCTCAATAAAAGACTGACCTATTGGCCAATATTCTATAAAATAAGCAATGACTTATTTTATAGTCATAACTACCTATGACTCATATATGCCTTTTGATGATCCATCTTCTTTCCAAAAATCAGTTAATGCCTATATGTGCATTTTCCTGAAACTAAGAAATATGTTCAGACAAAAGGCGTATCAAGATAAAACATTTATAAGACTCTCCTAGAAAAAAATTTATGTAAAAAAGTGGATGTTCTCAAAAAGTCTCCTTCCTTTTAACTTTGTTTTAACAAAAAAGGAAGAGAACTCCAGAAATTAAAATAAAAAAAGAAACACTCCGTCCTCTCATACAAAATGCACCAACAAATCTACACCCAGTGAAATGTGTGTTCCAGGATGACTTAATAATGATTCTATTTCCTTGTAACCACTGAAAAACAACCATAGGGAAATTATGACTCCAGTGCAGAAGTGTCTTTCTCCACAATAAAAATATATTAGTTGAGGAAACCTTTGCAAATATGAAAAAGGCTTTATGAAAAATAAAACCAGGTGATAAAAAGAAGAACCACATTTTCAGCTGGTGGAAATTAGCATAGTTTCATGGGAGACAAAGGAACCTATTTATATCAGCTGAAGATTTAGATTTATTATTATTTGACATTAAGGGAGCTCAGTGATGAAAGAGCTGAGGCAAATAGTGAAACAGATGAGAGGAGGGGAGAAGTAAGGAATGAGAAGGCAAATGAAATACATATTCATTCTGAATGTGCAGATCATTTGTCCCTCCAGAAACTCCAGTAAGCACAGAGAGGGCACACATTCATTTAAACACCCAGTGTACTTACTGAAAACTCACTCCATCTCATCATAGTCCTTCCTGAGGCTTGTCTGCCTCTCTCATGTCAAGTTATATAGTGGAAAAATTATCTAAACATTTAACTTGCTTTGGGCCCTGTCGGCTGCTACAGTTCAAACTACAGTAATTAAGGTAATCACAGTTTTTAAAATGGTTTTGAGATAAGTCTGAATTCTCTGAGTTTCTACCTAGATTTTTAATGCAAACTAAGCTTCTGAAAGAACATTTGCTATTCCACAGAAAAAATGCATGCCTTGTTTTAATAAATAAATAAATGCTCCTCTATTTATCCGTAAGATAATACTTTACAGGTTGCAAATATTGATATGAAAGGACCTGATTCAAAAACCATGGATATGGCTTACAGTGTGTTTCTTTCCATTTTCTGCAACAAGCCACTAAGTGTGATGTAAGGAAATTTGGGCATGTCTACCTATGCCAGGTGCTCTCTCCACAGCTGGAGCTGGCAGATGAAGCCTATTAGTACATCCCAGCTGCACAATAACATTCCCAAATACAGCTCCACATGGAGGTAGTTTGATTTTCATTTTATGATCAACTGTTAAAAGGCAAGTATGCTACTCTTTATGTCTGATCATATCATGTTTTCCAGTGATCATTTTGTGCATGTTTGAGTCCCATATAACACAGTCATGGTGTTGCTACCTCAGTTTAACACTCCAAGAAGCATATTCCTTAGTATAAATGACTTGGTTTAGATTCAGAATGCCCGGCTGCTGATTCAGTCGCACATCTGTTATCTCTATGGACAAATGAGTCTTCAGGTTTCTTTTTCATAGGATTCACTGCCCTCAATAGTTTCCTTATGAACACAAGAACAGGTTTAACTGACAAAAACCTATTCTCCATGGTTCTCCTCTTAATGATAATCATAGTAGTGTTGTACTGAATCAGACTGCAGCTATACTTTGGAAGAATACGATACTACCTGTTCCCATCATGAAACAGTCTACTCACAGGTATAAAATTCAGAGTGGCATATAAGCATTTAGGACACTACAACACACTTGGTGATCCAAGGTGTATTTGTGTGACCCTCAGCAGACTGATGCTCTCTCATCCTTAATGCTTGCCAGATCTATATAGCCCTGTGCCAACATGTATGTGCCCAGCCAGGTACCTTGCTGGTCCTTACTTGCTGGCTTGTTTTCCTAGATTGACCTTGGATCTGCCTCATCTCTGCAGAATTCACTGGCCATCTCTGGACTGCTGCTGATCCCAGTTACCACCACTGGATCTGTTCTTCTTCCTTTGTCAGTATGCCATTAAATGGCAACCTTGTCTTGCTTTTCCAGCTCTGCTTCCCTTTCTTGCGCTGGCTGCTTCTTGATAGTCAATATATGGACAGAACATTTGAAACCACAGAACTGTTCTGTGGCCTCACCAGTGCAGAGTGCAGGGGAACAATCACTTCCCCAGCCCTTCTGGCCACAGTATGTTCTGATAAAATCCAGGATGCCATTGGCCTTGGACATCTGGGCACTCACCTGGCTTGTGTTCTTCTGCCAGCTCCTTTTCCTCTGGGCACCTTTTCAGACACTCTTCTCCAGGCCTGTAGAGTTGCACAAGGTTTTTGTGTCCCAAGTGCAGGACCTGACACTTGGTCTTGTTAAATTTCACATACCTATTTGCACTTCTTATAAATTTTGCACATTAAAAAAATTCAGCTAGAAAGCTTTTTAGTTGCTTTCTTCTTCTGATTTAGAGCAGGTACCTCAGACAGTACATCAGCTCAACTGATTATATTATCATACAATGAATAAAAGTCTGCATTAATGACATGGGAAGAGTCATAACATATATATTTATGTACTTTAATGGAATGAAATTTTCAAGCAACACTCTGCTCTTAACTGTAAAGGGAAACCTGGAAGCATTAACATGTTTAAGAACAGAAACCTTGGGTATGTTATTCTGCTATGCTGAACTTGCCTGTGACTGGTGTAATATATCTCTTCAAAATAAAGATTTCTATTAAGTATAGCCAATAAAACAGAATATGTCTGCCAGTTTCCCCATTAAAATCTTGCTGACAGCTTTTATTTAAATAACACCAAACTTCAGATTTTCCATAATGATTACAAAAGCATGGGTATGCACAGAAATAGAAATGATTTATTGAGTTTGATCGGCCACCATGGATAACTTGTAAAAATCATCATAATATTAAAAAAAATTCAGTATTTTTTTTAAGAACCTCACTTTCCAAATTAGTGGCAACATTTGCTATAACCCTGATCAGAATTCTAAGTGGTGCAGCTTCCAGAGAACCCAGAAACTTAAACGAATTACTTAGCATTTCAGAATTTTTAACCTAAGTAATACAGGAACAGATGCTGCGTTCATTTTATTATGTCCTATTGTGCTTTTTAGAAACCATAGTAAGGAAGATGAGTAAGATGAATTTCATTTTCCAGATGATTAAGCCTGCCATGGGCACCCAGAAAAAACTTTTTATGGTTTCCTTTATTTCTGCATTTATACAAGTTTTCTTGATTTTATGCAGGAGGAGGAATCATAGGAGGAATGTTACATTTTGTCTATAAAAAACATCCCACTGGAATTCTTAGCAAAGTCATCTTTATGTCAAGGACATGGCATTTTAAGAACAGGTTTTTGTTCTGAGGCTTGGGAAAGTTCAGGCTGACTTGAGATTAAAATCTAATCACCATTTCAAAATGGAATTGGGAGCATTAAAATGAGAGGTCTATTCCCCTTACGCTAGCCTTTAATCAGAAGTATTCCCTAGAATTTTGAAGATCATGACACTTGCCACTTTTAGACACGAGTAATGTGAATTACTTTCAGTATAAGTGCAAACTGACCTGTCCAGTGGATCAGAACTTGTAATTTATAGCTAAACTGACATGGATACAGTCTAGAGGACACTCAATAGCATTACAAACAGACATTGGTGGATCCAATTAAGAACCAATTAAAATTTTGGAAAATTACTAGGAAACAGTATTATGCAGCCATGCAATTTTTAACTAGCAGTTAAGAACAAGCAGTTGAAGAACTTCTAGTGGGAACAACTTGGAAGAGNGTTATGCTGTCTGTGCTTTTAATCCTATATTTAGATTGCAGCATAGAAAGAGTGAGAGCGGAAGGACTGAAATACTCTTGTCTCTAGGCAAACCCTGAGTGCTAAACAAGAATTATCCTGTTCATGTTTTATACACCTTCTGAAGCAGAACCTCTTCTGTTAGCTTGAGAGAGCAAAACTAGAAAGGGTACATCTACATGGCTATATTTAGGAGTACAATAAAAAGCACTGATTTAAAAACAGCTCCTCATTTCTGAAGTTTAGGATAATTATATGGTTTGTCTTAAACATTGGGCACTAAAGACCACAGAGGAAGAGCAACCATGTTTGCTTAGAATTAACCATGCCAGCTGAGGGAGGCAGGGACAGGCAGAAAGCAGTGCAGAGGCTAGGGACACTATGCAAAGTTCTCTTCTCCATCTCTTAGGTCTGCTGATTGATTAGAGCAGAGAAACTGAGGGGACGTGAAATGTAAGGAGAAGCTTAAAAATCTGAGCTGTTTTTGTAAGCCTGACTGGATCAAAGGTAGTGCAGTGCAAGCAATATGAGATGGTCATGACCTTCAAATATGTGTCTATGTTTCCCAAATGCATGATAATGTTTACCCTTGTTCTTACACAAAGTGAAATCAGAACATCATGTCATTGCCCATAATAGAAAAAGAATGCTTTTTCTGGTAATGAGCCAAAACTTTTCATGGAGGTCATGATTTAGAGACAGTGGAGAACAGTTACATCAATTGGACAGAATTTCAGAACATTCATTGGGTGAAAAACTGAGGAATGTTATTTTATCACAGGCTATAGTTGCAGTCAGAGAGAAAATGAAACATTCTTTTCCTTGTACATTGAAATAATCCAAATCATATGGCACATTTTTAAGATACATAGATGGTTATATACTTTGAAGGCAACCATAAATCTTTAGGTGTGACAATGTTTTTAATATTGTATATCTTAATGTATGTACTATTTGACTGAGTAGAGATAGTTCAGCGACTGATCAGGTTATACCTATAAAATAGGTATTGCTGCCTTTGGCTGAACTAGCATTTCATTACTGATTACTGCTCAGCATTTTATTACTGAGTCATTTTTTGGCCAAATATTTGCAAAATTATGACAATACACACTCTAGAGGCCGGACAGCAAAAAGAATATGTGGATACTTGGTCTGTAAAACAAAAGAAAATAAAGAAGAAACAAAAGGCAGAGTGGAGCTTGTTACACATGGGTGACAGAGAAATAACTCTAAAGCATTTGAAGAAAATGTAATTAAATTACAGACACAGAAAGACCAAATTTGATTTTTCAGAGGCTAAAAGACAAAGATACTACAATTCAGTCCATGCAGTCAAATAATGACAAATTTTCGGGAAGAGGAATATAGCAAAAACATGTAATTCAGGGTAATAAACAGAGAATAAATAAATACTACATTAGTTATTAATGTTAAGGAATAATATTTCTAAGAAGAGTTTCTTGATTCCATTTTAGATGTGACTGAATGTTGGTTATGACTTTGATATCTCAGGAAAATATTGTAGTCTGTACAAATGGATAAGACCAGGAGGGGGGAAAAAAAAGTAAAATAAACCTCTTCATATACCTCGTGCAATAAAACATATAAAATAAAAACAATTTTTAAAAGGAGATATAAATCAGTCTGATATATAACATGAAGGATGCGGTAGCAATCAGTATAATTAAAAACATGTTATTAAGCCAGATTAACAACAGTAACAGAATTCTATGAAGTAATATTCTTGTCATTTTCTAGTATATGGTCTGAAAAATTACAAATTTCCTATTCTACTCTAAGACAGAAATTCTGCTTTCTAATACTTACCCTTCATT
>JAAWXA010000102.1:20779-34490 GCA_038090715.1 Florisuga fusca
AAAAAAAAAAGAAAAAAAAGTCATTGGGCAAAGAGGGAGGGGGAAAAGAAAATCACTTTAATGCCCCGAGCCTGGGAGTTGAACTTGTTTTCCTCAAGCAGGAATTTAAGGACTTGACTTTGCATTTGTGCTTTGTAGGTAGAAGGTATCCTTGACTGATGGAAATGCAGCTCGTTTCTCGGTGTAATTAGTTTCATTATTTTTTTAATTATTACATGCATATATATATATATAACTATATTGTTATCAGATATTGCTAAGAAAAAAAAAAAAAAAAAAAAGTAAAATGAAAAAAACACTACGAAATTTATTTACAAACCGTCTCAGAGACAGTTACTGCAAATGTAGTTCTGCCCGGATTTACTCTGAAATGTAGAAATTATACTGCAGAAAATATACATATATGGATATAGAATCCCACACTCCTGTATATATCTGTATAATTTTTTTTTTTTTATAGAAAGGGTGGTTGGAGGAGGTGGAAATAGTGAGCACGGTGGGTGTGAGTGTGCACACACACACAGAGGACACACACGTCTGTGTGTGCGTTCACACACACACACACTCACCCCAGATGAAGTGATTTGATCCTACAGGGAGACTTTGGCTGCTCTTGTGCTAACACAGCTGAGATCCCCCTGGTACTAACACACAGCACTGCAGTTTATTCAACCGGACAGGGTTGCCTAAATAATAATAATAACAATAATAATAATAATAATAATTAAAAAAGGGGAAAATCCCGACCTGTTCTGGGGGAAAAAAAAATAATAATAAAAAAAATTTAAATAAAATGTTCATGGAATCCAAGTCCTTGAAGCGGGAACTGAAAGAAAATCTCGCTCCTTTTTTTACTCACCACCGTCCCAGACATACAAATATAGGTAAGGAAAAGGCTTAAACTTTGAGGTTGCTTTGTCGACTCAGAGCCACTGCTCCTCCTCGAGCCACATCGACTTCACCAGCAGAGGGGAATGCAAAAGATGTTCACAACAAGGGATTTCCAGAGAAATACTGCAGGCGGTCTCTGCTTAATTTTTTCTCTTTCATTCTTCTGTTCTGAAACCAAATTTTAACCTGTCGGTCAGTGAGATTTAGCATCCTAGACAACTGGAGCCTTTTTTCTTTGTTTATATAGACATTGAAGAAAAATTCTCTCTCTAGCTCTCTGATCTGGAATTTCGAATAGGGGCATCTCTTCTTCCTCGTTCTGGGAGCACCTTAAAAGAACCACAAAGCAAAATAAACATCCTAAGGCAACGCAAGACACAGACTCATCTTCACGACTGGCCAGATAGGGAAGGGCACCTTAATAATTCCAGTTATTTAACGCGGGGAGAGAGATCTTCCAGCAGTTCGCCCATCGTTAGGGGTAGCAGAGGTGAGGTTACACAGGGTCTTAAGGACCGCGGTGGAATTATTTCCCCCCTCCTCTCTTCACAGGGCTTTGCGGAGGCAAATACAGACATTTTTCAGGGCAGCTAAGTATGAATTCTTAAAGAAAAAAAAGACCTGAGACCTGAGCCTGAGACTGGAGGCAGCAGGCTGATGGAGTTGGGTTTAGAGAGATTGTGGAAAAAAAAACCACACAAACCTGCACAACAAACTCCAACCCCACACTCAGCTGCAAATCTGTTCTGTGTATAGGAACAGCATGAGCAAGGTTGGAACTAGAGGAACTAGAGATTATGATCCGCATAAGTTTCTGATTATCTCCAGTCTTCGCCACACACGCAAAAAGGAATCAAAGTCAAAGCGAGCTGAGCATCTGAGATGCAAAAGGGGACTTGCCTCACGAAAGCAAACAGGGAAACAAACCAGCCCTCCCCTCTTCCCAAAAGAACCCCTCATGGAACGCTGACTTGTGCAAAGTTGCCTGGAATCAGCCTTTAAAACAGCTCCTCGAAGGCTGCCTAGGAAATGGGAGTGCATGCAAGAGGAAAATCCGACCCAACCAAACCACCAGCCCAGAAGATCGGAGGGGAAAAAAAAACACAACAACAAAACAAACAACAAAAAAAGCAAACCACAAACCCAACACGTAAGTAAAAGCTCTTCCTGACAAAAGCGAAACGCTCCAGTGGGCTTGGGGGAGAATAAACGCCACTTTCAACCGAAAAGTCGAAGAAAACGCTCAGCTTCTCCTGCGAATTCGGCAGCTTTCCCCCTTCGGACCGTACCCCCACCGAGAGAAAAGGTTCGACATGCAGTTTTAATTAAAAAAAAATAAAAAAGGATAATAATAATAAAAAATCCCCCAACGTTTTGCATGCATCTTAATGCCTAAAAGAACGCAGAGGCTTCTCAAGCAGTGTTCTGCCCAATTGCCTTTTGCCCTCAGCAGCCCGGGGCCAAATCCTTTTAAAATGCTCATGTAAGTTCATGATCAAAGTTAATATTTGTCACGATGGTGTGCTTTTAAAATTTCACAGACTCAAAGATACCGTGTCTGTGCCTAACATCTCCATTTTTTTTTTTTTTCAAAGAGCTTTTCCCATCGTAAAAATTCTTCTCGTTGGAAGAAAGAGCTTTGTAGGTTATAATAAAATCCTTTGAATGCTTATAAAACTCCACATAAAATTTGACCGACAAAACACACGGGCTAGTCCCTTAACCTTTCCATTTACTGCTCTACCTACTCGAATTGCTGCTTTTGCTTCCTTCCTTGGTGACAGAAGAGGACGAGGCTGAAGACCCGGGGTTGGTGTTTTCCTCCTCATCCTCCGGGTCTGTACCTTGTTCTCCGCGGGATGACAGCGCATGGGGTTGGGACTCTGCCTCCACTTTGCCCTCACCCTTCTGCACGCAGCTCTCGGGCGGATTTTCCGCCCCGCAATAGGCATTTTCGAAGAAGCGGTCGAAGCCTTGGGGCAAGACCGTGTTTTTGTTCATGCTGGTGTAGAATCCCGTCGATGCCGGGTGGTTGGAGCTGGGGTGGTGGTGGCTGTACACGCTCTCGTTTTTCATTAGCATTTCGGTCATGGTGGAAGGCGGGATGCACTCTCTATGCATCAGATCTTCTGCGGAATAACACGAGGCGTAATTGCTTCGGTGGTGCCATTTACTCGAGGGGTCTAGACCATAGGAGACCTCTCGCACGGGCTGCACTTGCGAGAGGTTGGTGGAGTAAGGGTAGGAGATTTGGCGAGAGGGGGCCTGTGGCAAGAAGGATGACACAGTTGAAAATTCAGGGACGTAATAGGTACAGCTGGGGAGGTAGAGATTGGAAGCGCACCCTGCCCTGTCTCCAAACTCAGCGCTCCTCTCCTTACGCGACTGGGAGCAGAAGTTGCCCAGGTTGACCGAGTTAAACATCTTTCTCCTTTTCTTGCTCCTATAGCTAGATGTTTTGGAGGCGATGTGCGGAGGGGAAAAAATTTGGGAAGGCGAGATGACGCGCTATCCGTCTTAGTCGCTCCGGCAGACACGTGATCCAAAGTAGATATTGTCATATATCAGTTTGGAGCACTTAGATGCGTAGGAGTGGTTCACTTAGGTAAGATCTCAGAGGTTCAAACGATTGGTTTGCAAACACCGCAGAAACATTATGAAAATCAATTGCAGATTTGGGTTCATTTTCCCGAAGGCACACCCCCTGTAAGGCTTCACGGCAGAACAAGGACGAGGGGCGGCTGGGGAAGTTGCTTTTTTTTTTTCCCCCTTTTTTTTTTTTTTTTTTTTTTTTTTAAATCCGCGCTTCTTTTTAAATTTTTTTCCCCTTTGCCTTTTCTTTTTTTATTATTTCTTTTTAAATTTCTTCTTCTTTTTCTTCTTCTTCTTATTGTTTTTTTGCTTTTTTGTTTTTTTTTTCCCCTCCATGGGGAGGGGAGGAGGGGAGAGGGAGGGTCTTACAGAGCTCTAGCGGTGGTTTTCCTCCCATTTTCCAAGATTTTAATTACGCTGATTACGATAATTTATTACGACGGCTATTTCTATCCTTCAGAAAGGTTCCTGGATAGTCTTTAGGTAGCCCAATAAAATCACTGGAGATACAGAAGTAAGTTTTCCAACATTTCTTGCTGCAGGCGGGAATGCCCAGCGCTTCTTACAGCCGGGCTGCGGAATTATGAGGAAATCTCTATCTCTCAATCTGGGAGGGAGGGGGGTGGGGAGTGTTGGTGCTAATTAACAAGCTTCTAACATACGCTAATTATGTCGATCTCTATGTGCACATCAACTATACATCAGCCCAGTTGGCATGCTTGATGGAGAATCTCCCATTTAAGCCCTGACAGGCGTGCGGGGGGATCGTGTAAAGTTTCCAAGTTTAAAGTTAAAGCAGGCCTGGCTTAATGACTTTTGATATCGAATTAGCGATCTATCAAGGAATAGAACAAATGAATTAAGTCGCTGTCTAATAAATATTCGAAAACCTTCTTTAATGTTTGGTTAAATATTTATTGCGTAAGAGGGGCAGAGTGAATATTTAATGCGATTGTTTATTGTCAATCAATGAATGTACTTTCAGCAACGCTCTCATCATTTATTCTTCCAGCTGAATTGAAAAAGATATTCTTATTAAAGTCATTTGTCTTTTAATCCCCGGCCCGGGATCCTCCTCTTTTTCTGTCTGGTATTTCCACACAAATAAATTCAAATGAAATAAAAACAGAAAATCAGGAATATCGGGACGCTGCCAGATGTTTCCCGAGTTTGGCAAAGAATTCCGAAAAATTCAAGCCCTCTTCTGAAAAGGGAAAGTGCACCTGAAGGGCGCGTAACTTCCGCGGCACCAAGCGCCGAGGGGTTTCCCGCTGCCTTTCAAGATCCTCGAAGGAGCAAAATTGCCCTCAACAATTGGGTGTTAATCGGGTTTCCACCTGGATCAGAGATCATCTGCTGGAGGTGGAAACGATTTATCTGCTGCGCAGAGGCGGCTTCTTCCATCAATAAACGAAAATATCGCAGAGCACCCCCTTAATTTTATCATTTTCTTTACAAAATGCCAATCAGGCATTTTCCCCCCTCGAATTTTTCCTTTTTAAAACACCCAGGAAAAGGAAGAATAAAGAAAAATACTGAATTGTCCCCACAGAATCTCGACCTGAAACTTCTGTACTTGGGGATGAGCTGAATACTCCGACCCAAACTGTAGGAAGGATTTTGTCAAACCGACTCGCAGCGAATTCAGCCAGTAAGAAAGAAAAAAGAGAAAAACCAGCCTCAGGAGCAGGGGAAAAAAAAAAAACCCAAACCCAAACCCAACAAAAACCTCAGGGTTTTCCCTTTGCTACCTGAAAAAAAAAAAAAAGTAAAAACTCACACGAAAATAACCAATTATTCAAAAAGAAACGTTGGAGAATCCCAGCCCTGCTCGGGGATGTCCCATTTGGTGCTTAGCATCCCTGGACAGATCCTTTTTTCGCTTTGTTTTCCTTTATTTAATTAAATTTAATTTGTTAGCACCGCAACCTGCTGCTTGCTATCTAAGCAGGGGGGCTGTGTAATTCCTAGGCGAGAAAGAGGGGAGAAAAATATACACTTGGAGCAGCCGGGCAGAGGTTTCAAGTGCGAAAAATATAAATATCGTGAAATTCTGCTGCATGGTAAGGGGGGGGGAAGATGATTTTTCATGGAAGAAAAGAACCTCCCAAGCGCGGACCTTGCAGCCGAGCAGAGCGCAAAGGATGCCTGAGGGAAAAAAATAATAATAATAAAAAAAGACAGTGGATATTTCAGCAGAGCTTTTCAAATTCTAGTTATCAGACTTTGTGCCAGGATTTTTAAAATGTATTTATTAGGAAATCTTGGAAGACAACATGGCGGCTTCACAGGGAAAAGGTTGTGTCCTCTTCCCTCTCATCCTGCGATGCACTCCTGAGCGTTTATTCGCATTAATTTCTGCCTTTCCTCCCCCTCTTCTTCTAGCTTTGAATTTTCTATTTAAATAGCCGGTCTCATAAAACCCTTTTTATAAGGGATCGGGGCATGTGAGGCTCTCCCCGTGCGTGTGTGAGGAGATAGAGATATACACACATATAAATACGGCTGTAATTCCAAAATGAGCTGTGTTTTCCTCTCTAATGCACCGTTTGGCTGATGAATATATAGATATTTAGAGGGGAGAACTCTGGCTGCAGACACGGATTTCTTCAGGTCGGCAATCTACCCTGGTTTATGACTTGGACATCTTTTTGGGCAAAACTTTTAATTAAAGGGTCATCGATCTTTTAACTTGGCTTTTTATGGAGCAATATTAATACTAACTATAAACTAATAACGTTAAACTATTGTTTATGAGTGTAATTTCCACACACGTACACAGTTCCCTCCTGTCTGCAACCTGCGTGGAGCATTCTCGTTCCTGTTTGGGAGGAAAGACTCTAAAACACAATTTTTTGTTCTGTAATATTTATTCCAACCCAGATCCCCTAGGAAGGCTGTAGGCGTGAAGCTTGGCATCCAGGGGAGGGACTGGAGCGTGGTGTCGAGAAAAAAATCTCCAAGCTGGTCCTTAACCCCCAAACAAAACGCAGACATCCTCAAAAAAAAAAAAAAGGGAAAAAAAAAAAGGGAAAAAAAAATCCCCTGACACAACAGCAAACAACAACAACAAATCCTTGTGGCACAGAACTCGCCGTCTCCTCTCTAGGTGCGGGAATAATTTATTGCCCTTGGTAGGTAAATGCATCTAAACCAAGCTCCGGTGTCGTTTTGGTTTTTAAACCCGGTTTTAAAGGCTTGGATTTGCCTTGCTTCCTGCAAGGAAGCAGAGAAGAGGCAGCTGTGGAGTCACAGCACTTGAATTTGACCACCAAAGTGACCACCATAAAACGGGATGAGGGCTGGCGGCTCGCATTCCTTTTGGTTGCCGAAAAAAAAAAAACAACAACCCCCCAAAAAACCCAACCAACCAAAAAAACCCAAGAAAAAAACACGCAAATACCTTTAAGACTGAACCTTAAAGCATCCAGGACATTTCAAGTCCTTCGTTTTTTGTGTTTTGTTATGTTAAAACTCATTTCCTAGCAAAAAGCTTAGAGCCTGGAGGGGGAAATGAAATAAAATTCTGCATTTGTGCTCTTGGAAAAGGGGGGGGAATCTATCTCTGGGAAGTACACAAGTGAGGAGGAATTTCTGATTTTACTGGGACTATGTATCAGGTGAAGCCGCCTCGTCCAGGAGAAATTTTTTTTCTCTCTTTATTTAGTTATTTCGCAGTTAGTGGGAAGGAAAAGGAGGCGGCAGCAGCGAGCTCGTCCCTCCTTGTGCCTCTTCTGCAATGATCTACACGAAAAATGTCCCGTTTCAACCTGGCACCTCGACCAGAGAGAGACCTCTCTCTACCCAAGCTGCCTCAGCAGAAAAAGCAAAATGCAAAAAAAACCCCACAAAACCCAATTTCCAACCACTCGCCTCCCCCAGAGTTCCCCCCCTCTTTGCTCCGGAGTCCGCACTCCTTTGCCTGATCTGATGCAAACACTTGACACATTTAACAGCGTTTTCAGCAAGCAAAGAGGCTGGGGGCTGGCGGGGATGTGTTTTGCGTTACAAAACATGAATTTTAAGGAGATTCTGACCAGAAAACACTGTAGCAATAGTAGCAAAATAAAAAACTAGGAGTTGTGAAAGTTGGCTTCGTCTGATCTGTGTAAACATCTGAAGTTATATTTTGATTTAAGTTAATCCTGTACTTGAACTCTTTCCAATAAATCTTTTTTTTTTTTTTTTCTTCTCACTGGGGAGAGAAGATTTTAATTTTTTTTTTTCCCCCCCTCCCCAAGCTGAAGTCATGCGAACGCGATGTAAACTTGTCAGCGACCTCCCAGCTCCGCACAAAAAAATTTTTTGTAAGTATTACCTTAAAGAAGTCTTTGTCCGAGCCCATACAGTGGGAATGGGGGACATGAGGGAGGGGGGTAAAAAAGGGAAAAAAATAAGGGAGAACAACAACAAAAGGCAAAATATATTTTATAGCAACCTTCTTCCCCACTGTGCTCTCGAGATATCTTGTGTATTATTTAAAACCCGAATATTTTCTCTGCATGAGGGTGTCTCAGAGGTTTTTTTGGGGGGGGTAAAAAATAGAAAAAGTGGTTTTTCCAACCTGCGGGGCTAACCTGTGCTCAGCCGGGGTTGCAAATGCATCGTGAGAGGGTGCAAAAAGCACTTCTGGGGCAGCTGCCTCTCCCAGCAGCTGCAGAGAGCTGCTTTGCTTTTGCTAAAAAGGCTCCAACTTCTGCTCTCTGATGACTTTGGCCTATCAGATGTTCTCCAAGTGATTTTTTTTTTCCCCTCCCTTCCACCACGGGACTACAATTGCTTCCTCAGATGGACTTTAAACAAAATTAAATAAATAAAAGAAAAAGGAAGAAAGAAAGAGAGGAAACTCAGGCCTGTAAACAAATCAGGAGACACCGCGTGTGCGTATTGGGAGAGACAACAGCTACAAGTGGGAAGCGCTCGGGAATTATTATAATTGTCTCCCGAATGGCAAAGAGGAGTTTAATTGGAGGGATGCCAGGCTGCGAAAAAAAAGAAAAAAGAAAAAAAACCTAAAACACACACAAAAAAAATCCAGAAAAAAACCCAAACCAAAACTATATAAGCTGTGAACAATTCAAAAGAGGTGGTGGTGGAACTAAAAAAAAAACAACAACCAAACCCGAAGACTTAGATCTCTCTAGACCTGAGCTGCAAGTTCAAAATCATGTGGACTTAATCAAGATAAAAGCGGATTGAACTCTGCTTCCCAACCTCAGGCAAGGCTGGGGCTGACTGGGCTAAAAATGCGTCGGATTCAAAGGGAAGGGATGCCGAGGAGGCGTTAAGAAGAGCTGAGCTCAATGATAAGCGCTATAACCGAGCTATTTACGCTCATTTTCCGCCCCCCGTTATCCACAGGGAGAGCTGAACCCGGGGGAGTATCAATACCGGCTTCTTCTCGTCTATTTATTTCCATTTTTTTCCCCCTCCTCAGCAGAGCTCGTTTCACAGCGTGAAGAAGGCGAAGGTTGGGGAATTGGAGTCAAACTTCACGGAGGGCTCAAACTCCAGCGGCTGCGAAATTCAGCTGAGAGAAGGCAGAAACCCCAGAGGAGCTGCTTAAGCAACACCTATTTCTGCCACCTCTCCCATTCCCCCCCCTCCAAACCTCTAAAAATATTTATTTAAACACAAAGACATCGAGGGCGCACCCAAACCTTAAAAAAAATAGAATCCCTTTATTCGCCAGACATTGCTCCTTGATAATTTCAAGTAAAATGGACAAAGCAAGGAAAAAAGTCGGAAATCGTGGCAGGGAAAATGTTTTTAGCGAAACAGTCCCGTAAATGCAAAGTTCATAATAGAAGGTGGGCGGTAAATCCTCCCCAGCTTTATTAAACCCGCGCACACGTTTCATGCGCGGTATTTAATCCTTAAATACTCAGGAAATCATTCCCAAGTATATCACTTTAATCCTTTGGCTCCCGCACCTCTCTTTTTTTATTATTTTTAATTTTTTTCTCTCTCCACAGCTAAGCCCCGGCTGTATTTCCCTCAGATAACCATTGATCAAAGGCGAATCTCAACACTTTATGGGGATAAACTTCAATAATTCGCAACGGAGGGCGCGACGGCGCTGGGCTCTCTCTTCCATCCCCGCATTAATCAGAATAAAATGAAACAAAATCCTTCAGCTGCTTCACGGGCTGACATTTGCCAACCGGAGAGAAGATAAATGCTGCCGACGGAGGAGTGGGAGGTGGAAAATGCCCCTGTCCGCCCCCCCTCCATCCACCTCTGGAGCTAATGTAGGTACCTGCCTATAGAATTTATCCTCGAAAAAAAGCCCATCCACCTCTGATTTTTTTAGCTGGAGAAGTAGATAGGTGAGGGCCCAGAAATCTCTTTTAAATAAGTTGCTTTGGTCCATGCCCTCTGTGGGCAGCCCGGGTCCTTCATTCCCCTGCGGAATTAAAAAAAAATAAAGAAAATAAAAAAAATATATATTTTATTTTCGTATCTCTTCATGGGAAATGGGGGTTGAGTGTTTTGTTGGCTCCATGGCCAGTTAAAATTAATATATACATAAATTAGTGTACCGGGAGTTCTCCTTTAATCAGGTATTGGCTTTAAAATACCTCGTGTGTGGAGAGCGGATAAATTCTGAATTAAAAACCGGTCAAAGAATCAACCCAGTAACCTAATTCCTCCTTTTGGCTCCTCTTCAATATTTTCTTTCTCTCCCTCGTCTCTTTCTTTCTATATTTATTAGAAAACTGGTCACACAGCACCAGCAGCTGTGCATGGACACAAAGTTCTTTGCTCCAACACCACAAATACTCAGAGATCTTTATTCGTTGCTAGATACAACGCTGCTACACCGACATATTCATGCTCATCCAATATTTCTACGGCGTTTCCGTGGCTTTCTAGGCAGCAGAGCCTAGATTTACCTAAATAACTATGAAATTATCTCTTCAGATTAAACGAGAGCGAAGAGATGCAAGCTGGGCTTCTCCATCCCACTCATTTCCTCCCATCATCTCCACCTCCAGCTAATTTCACCCTTTCACCCAAAATTTCTCTCTCTCTCTCTTTTTTTTTTTTTTATTTTCCCCTTCGCAGAAATGGAAAACAGGGAAAATGGAGCCTTTTCCCCCCCTTCCCTTTGGTGTTTTCGGGGCCCGCAGCCCTGGGAGATGCTCGGGGGGGTTTCCAGGCGGTCACAGCTCGGAGTTCTCTCTGTCACCGGGGAGGGTGGGGGGCCGGGGGGTCACCCCATCGCCCCCCACTCCAAATCTGCCTGTTAGAGGAGAAAGAAAGAGCACAAACACCCCCGGAAAAACGCGGGATATCCACATTTTAGTGGATGTCCCCGCTCCGCGCTCGGCTCCGCAGCCCCGGGCGCTGACGGGGGAGCGGGGAGAAGGAACAGGGAGTGAAGTGGGGTTAAGGGTGGGGGAAAATAGGGGTGCAAAGCCCACTCCCCACCCCCGACCAGGCTTTTTACCTCTTTATGCCCTTTTTCCACTGCCCAATAGAGGAATTTGCTGTTTCGGGTATCTTGGGTTGGCTTCTCCCCTCTTAAAATTTTTTTTTGTTTTGTTTTTGTTTTTTTTCCGCTCCCACCTTCGTTTTAGATTTGTTTGTTTGTTTGTTTTGTTTTCCGGAATGCAAAGGTTCAGCCTCAAATCAGCGGGGGGGACGGTGAGGAGAAGGGAGGAGGGGAAGGACAACGGGACTTAGGGCACTGCAAGAGGTAAGGGGATTCGGGGGTTTTATATCCCCCCCGTCCCGTCTTACATCCGTCCCCCNCCGCCCACCCACCAGACGGGCGGCCCAGACGGCTCCTCCCGCGGGCAGCGCGGGCAGCCCTCCGCGGCCGCGGAAATGCAGGGGAAGAAGTTAAAAAATGAAATAAAATACAGTAAAGTAAGATGTGGACAAAATACAAAGTTAATTAAAATATATCTTTAAAAATTTGCGAATAAGAAAAAAAAAATTAAAGTAGGGGGATAAGGGTGAAGGTGGGGCACCTTCTGTCCCGGAGTCTCCTCAAAGAAAAAAAAAATAAAATCAATACTTCCGCGATTTATTTCTCAATTCTGGATGCGGAGGAGAGTTGAAGGTAAATTTTAGTCACTGCCTAGCCCCCCCAAATCTCTATTAAAGTCGCCCAGACCCTTTCGTCTCCTTCTTTCTACCCCAAGGAACCCCCTCCCATTCCACCGCATCCTGCGAATGTCACCAAATATCCACCAGCGTGTTTTTCCTCTCCCTCACCTTTCTTTCCCCCCCAAAAAAACCAAAAAAATCCCAAAACCAACCCCAAAACAACCCCCCAGCCTTTTCTCCTATAAAAAAAGGAGAACGCGGAGCCCCGGCAGCCAGCGCGGATCTTCTTTGTAAAGAAACATTTTTTTTAGCGCCAGTTAGGAAGGAAAAGAAAAAGGGAGGGGGGAAAAAAAAAATCCATTTAATTGGGGTAAGAGGAACTTATTTTGAGGAGAGATTGCAGGGACTTGGAAGAAGCGTTTTGGGTGAAAAAAAAATCATAATGTGCAACTTTGTCGGTGTTGGGACTCCTTTGTGTGTGGGGGGCTGACAGATGCTTTATTTCACAGGCTTCTCTATAAAGAGATAATTATATCTCTAGTTATCCACTGGAGCAATAAATACTCTTCATCCTCAATTACAGATGAAGATGGTTGTTTTAAATACCCATAAAGTCAGTGGCTGAGCTCTGGGTGGAAGCTGAAAATGGGGAGTTTGGGAGGGAGGAAAAGAGGAAGGAAAAAAATCGGCTATCCCCCACCCCCAAATGGCTAAAAAAACCACAACCNTTCTCCCTCTCCTTTTTCTTCTTTTTCTTCCCCCTTTTCCTTTCCCCCCCCTTTTATTTCACAAACCCTAAACTCCTCCCGACATTCCTCCTTGCTGCCTCGGGTCTCCCACTGTACTTTTCCACCCCTGATTTTTTAAAATGCTTTCTCCTTTAGCTGCCTCTGGTCTCACCTCATAATAGTTTACTGGTTAATCATAAAAAATAATAATAATAAAAAAAAAGAATTTCCACACTCTGGGTAATTATCGACATTTCTCCCCCACCCTGTGGGTTTGGGAGTCACAAGAGTGTGCTGGCTGGGGGAAAAAAAAAAAGAAAAAATTACGAATATTAATACGCTTTTTCTTTGCAAGAAATTAATTTTGGCAAACGTTTTTATAATGAGATATCCCGATGGTTTATATGTTCTCTGTGGCAATGTTCAGCTAACCCGGGCCTAAAATTAAAGCATAAACTCGCTTTAAAAATCACAGGTAGATTTTGAACGCGGATTTGAGGCGCATGAGCTCATATTCCAGCTGTAGCAAAATGTGAGTTAAATGGGATTTATTCTGACTAGGGGGAGATATAAGATTTCTCCAGGTTTTTTTTACCAGAAAAGTACAGGAGGGGGCAAAAAATTACGTTTCGGACCTGGCAAAAGTAGGTAAATTACTTTATATACAAAAAGAGCCATTTTTTGATCTGAAATAGAAAGAAAGGGAAATCTTCCCTCAAGCTGCAGGGGAGGATAGTTAGTAGAAGATTTATCGGGGGGAGAGGGGTGCGTATCTTTATTTCCTCGTGGAGAAACACGAAAATAAAGTCACTTAATGAAGTCTGCCTCTTAAAAAAAAATAATAATAGAGTAAAAGCTTGTGGAGGGCCAACAAGACGCAGCCATTAGAAAATCCGCGCAATTTCCCCGCAGTCAGGACTACAAACCGACTGATCTTTTTATCTTTTCTTATCCCTTTCATCTTTATTATCACTCTTGTTAACAACACCGATGAGACTGGATACATATATCTCCTTTAAATGCAGTCATCCATGGAGCCATTGGAGTTGCGAGCTACAGATATATTAATTAATTTATTCTCTCAACAGTAAAATATTGCTGTGTCTACTTGCTACCTACCAAGCAATAAAAAAACGAGTTTTGTTTTGTTTGTTTTGGTTTTTTTCCCCTTTATCCCCCCTCCCCCTCCTCTGCACTTCATTAGGCTTCGCCTCTTAAGTTTCCATCTGAACTCATTTGCTTAAAAACTAATTACTTGCCACTCACTTCCAAGGTCTGGAAGGTTTCAAAGTGGGGTGGGTGGCCCATCTGCTGATAAATGCTGCTAATTATTCCCACTCTGTGTTTATTTTCTAGTTATGAACCCCCCACTCGGAACCCAAACTAAGGCGTTCTTGACACATAAGGCGCTGGAATATTAATGATAAGGGGAGGGGGGGGGG